>CAUDMG010001799.1:4218542-4241042 GCA_958450375.1 Homarus gammarus | reverse complement strand
GGAGGGAAGGAGAGGGATGAGAGAGAAGGAGAGAGAGAGGGGGGAAGAGGGGGGGGGGGGTGTGTCTTATGCTCGCCACACCTCACGAGCACCTCCCGACAACAACAAAACACCGTAGAAATAAGCAACAAAACACTACCTCATTCCTCTATCTGATGGCGGCCATTTCGGGGCGTTGAATCTTAACCACTAAATCCCTGATGTGTTTTTTCCTTCATTACCGAGCGACTGCGGGAGGGATTTTTCGAGAGGATTTTTTTTTTTATCTCGTTGCTGAACGTGAGGAGGAACCCCCCCCCTCCCCCTCCCCCTTCCCCCTTCCCCCTCCCCTCTCCCCTTCCCCGGTGGTGACCATATTTTCATGTGATGTTTTACTTTGTCCGGGAGAGTACATCAGGGTATAGAGTACACAGACGCTGGGTAGACAAGAAACAGTTTAATTATAGCACCGTAGAGAGAGAGGAGCCGCCCAGACGAACGAACGAACGCGTTTCTTCACCTCCAGGGTAAAGGTTAGGTTAGGTTAGGTTAGGTTTGGTTAGGCTACGCTAGGTTAGGTTAGGATAGGTTAGGTTTGGTTAGGTTTGGTTAGGCTAGGCTAGGCTAGGTTAGGGCAGGAAGGAATCATGAAGCTATACTGGTGTTTCTGGCTACAACCTTTCACAGGAGTCGTATGAGAGAGAGAGAGAGAGAGAGAGAGAGAGAGAGAGAGAGAGAGAGAGAGAGAGAGAGAGAGAGAGAGTTACTGGTGGTGGCAGCGACAGTCATTATATCACCCTCAGGTCAAGGGGGTATGAGGGAGAATTAAAATAAAGAATTAAAAAGAGAAAAATGTAAGAAGATGAGAAGTAAAAGAAGGAAGTAAATAGAAAGAAAAAAACCCTGCATACATAACACAGTAGAATAAAATTAAATAAAACAAGAAAGAAAGGAGGAATGAGGAAGGAGATAAGGAGAAGAGAATAAACGTAAGATATTTGTTCTTTTAATGATATACGAACAAGAAATCTCTCACCTTTCTCTTATCAATTATTATTAGTCTTTCAATGGCATGACTCTCTCTCTCTCTCTCTCTCTCTCTCTAGATAATATTTTATATCAACATCAATAACAAACTAGATCATCGAATAACATACATACATACATACATACATACATACATACACAGTTTTCCTCACTCGCCATAACTCATTCGTAAATTGTCAAAACGTTAACCCGACCCAACCGATCTAACACATCTATACGAATTTTCAACAACAACAACATCAGCACTACCCTTCCCTCCATGAATGCTGACAAATACATGCATAATAAAATGTGATAAAAATACAACCAAAGAGGCACGGTGATGATAGGAAGAGATAAAATAGTTGGGTTTCCTTTCATTTTATTTTTAATGTTAACTCTGTGTTAATGATATATTTAGTCTTATTTATCATACGTATAAGTCATCTGCTGTTACGGTGGAAGGTGGTGGCTGAGGTTATTATAAATTGTAAAAAAAAATAATAATAATAATAATAAACAATGTCACAGGTAAATTGATCATCCCAACTCAACCGGTGTTCAGTGTAACATATTAACACCACACATTTAACATTTACTTGCCCCCCCACCCCCGTCACCCCATGAGTTAAGTTAACCTTCCTCAAGACTAAACCAACATTTCTTCTAAAAGGTTAAACCAACTTTAATCCTGACAGTCGTGCTAAAACTCTCTTCAAGGTTCAGCTGACATTTACACTCACGTTAAGCTTAACCTCACCTAACATTTACAACCTAAATTGATGTAATGTTTTTGTTTTTAGTCTCCGGTCATCATACTACACTATTTCTTTTTCTAGTTTACTTAGTTCAGCTTAAAAGTGGTATGGTGCTCTCTATCGTCTGTCTGTCTGTCTGTCTGGCTGTCTGTCTGTCCGTCCAGCTGAATACTAACAAACCTCTGAGTATGACTTGGATAACTACCCCCCCCCCCCCCATCCCCCGACACACACACACACTATCAACATACAGTAGCTTGTGCCCCGTGACGACCCTAGACACCCACAAAGCATAATATACACAGAACAACTACCATGGTATGCTAATAAACACAAGATATGCTGAACTATCTACGTATACGTTCTGTTATTATCATTCTTTTATCTACGTCCTTGTTCTTTTTGTCCTTATTTTTTATTTTCTTCTTGTTCTTCTTCCATTTTTCTTCTTCTTCTTCTTCTTCTCCCCACCGTCATTATTTTGTTATATTCTTACATTCCCTTCTTCCCTAAATCTCCTTCTATCACTTATTCTATATATTCATTTCCTCTTCCTTTTTTTCCATGCACTATCCTTTCACTTCATTTAAATTTTTTTGCATCTCTATTCCATCTTTTTCTTCCCTTCTACCTTCCTCCCTCCTCTTCCTCATCCGCTATCAAACAACCTCATCTGCTATACACTTTCCGTCTACAGCGTCCAGTTTTATGCTCGTAACCAAAACAAAATTCTAAATTAAAAATGAAAATCTACACGAATCAATTGCAGTAAACAACATCACAGCTCAGGGGAATTTGTAGGCGAGTCCGAATAATTTATTAGGAACCAAATATTTGAAATCGAAAAAAAATAACTATCATTTTACACAGAGACAAACAAATATTTAATTTTTTTTTTTATTTTTTTGCTTGTTTGAAATCCACCAATTTTATCGTGTCTATTTTTTTTTTGGGGGGGGGGGGGGGGGAGAGGGGGGGAGGAGGGATAAACGGGAAAAAAATCGATTTTTTTTTTTGCTTCAGGGAGTGGACAGGTAAAAAAAAAAAAGTGGTGCTCAGGTGTGAAAGTGTGAAAAACGATATTGGTTGAGTTACACTAGTTGTGATGACCAACCGACCCGACATTCCACCCGCCAGCCCCGCCCCGACGGAAACTTAAGCCCGACAGGTCAAAAATATTTCCAGATAAATTCGATAAAAAATATAATAAAAAAATACCTAATAACTAAAAGTAAATGGATTACAAAAAAAAAAGAACTGAAAATATAATAGTTAAGGAAAATGAATACAAAAATAATCACTTAATACCAATATACCGTAGCTGGAGTTAAGACAGGGAACGCACCACCGTGTTGACAAATAAAGCTCAGTGATAACGAGAAGATATCACCCATCCTACAAGACCACCGCTCACAATCTACTACTATACACGTAAACACTATTATCTTATACACCATGACACTGATGAAGGCTGACAATTGTGCCTAAGTGAACGTAAAAGTCAATGAGAATGATCACAAACGAATAATTATAGTACGGTGGTTTCAAAAGTTAAGGTACAGATTTATAAAAGTTTCGTATGATAAAAACATATCTTGTCCAGTCACCCCAAAAAAACTATCTGGACTTGAGGTGATCGATGAATTTCAGAATGAACACTGGGACTCCTGTTATCTAGGTAGGGGTGTCAAAATCCTTCGTCCGTTGTGTCATATTTTTTCAACCTAATTCTGTTAAGATAGTTTTTTTGGGGGGATTCACTGTACAATATAATACAGATATAGCAATGTTCCCTAAGCAGTTTGACTCAAGTTGAAACACAAAATATCGATATGACTCCAAAATATTAGAATGTGTGTGTGTGTGTGTGGGAGGACTCTTACCATTTGAGTACTTCTGTCTAGAATGTTTAAGTTACTATAATGTTTGTACTATAAGTGTCGTCTTTAACTCCAACTACAAGAAAATAATAGACTATCGACAGGTGCAGCCATTTCGTGGAACTCAAATCAATGCACATAAATAAATCGGTATTGAGAGAGGCGACAGTATCGACGTGGAGGCTGGGGTGCTCTCTCTCTCTCTCTCTCTCTCTCTCTCTCTCTCTCTCTCTCTCTCTCTCTCTCTCTCTCGCCTGCGTCTCTAACAACGAATAGCACCACTTAAAAAAATTCTCAAGATAAAAATAAATAATTTCAATGTGACTTGATATGGAAAGAGCCGACTGGACTTTAAGGAATGGTATAGTCTTTGATCTCTCACTAATTGGTGGTAAGGAAGTGAGCTTCGCTTCTTATAGTTCAACCTTTTACTGTGTATGATTGAACAACTGCTTTTAAGCGGGTATTGTAACTCTATAACACACACACACACACACACATACACACACACACACACATACACACACACACACACACAGTCAAAAATTGTTGAATTATTTCGTCCTAATTGGGGTAATTGTTAAGTACAGGTGCGTCATTAAACATAACGGTGTTGGGGGAGTTTTTTGTTGTTATAAATATTTTGTTACTCGAATGAGCTAATAGTAACGACTTAATGTTTCAGCTCTGGTACTGCGTTTTGTTGTGGAGGTTTCAGTGTGAAGAATTTCCTTCAAAACTTGCAAAATGAACCAATCAAATCCAACCTATAACTCAGGCTCATCTCAGATTGGTTCACTTTTCCCGTTTTAAAAATATTTCGAGGTCCAGAAAATGACACCGAGTCCCTAGAACTACAAGTACAGAACAGAGCGACCAAATATCTTCCCAGTTTTATTTGGTGATATTTTAAGACTTAACTTAACTTAACCTAACCTAACCTAACCTGAGCTAACCTAACCTAACCAGAATGAAGTCTTCGTCTCGACCACAACATCCAACAGATAAACTTAACACTCAAAAACAAACAGTGATGTAGGTTAGGTTAGGTGAAGCTGACTGGCGTTAGTGTAACCTTGGAGGAACGTTGCTTTCTAACCATGACGCTGACCTGACCTGACCTGGCCTGGCCTAACCTGACCTGACCTAACCTAACCTAACCTTAGTAAATACAGTGGCGACCATCTTGTTTACCTCCACCTTGAAATTTTTAATTATTGCAACGAAAAAAAATAAATAAAATCGTTTTATCTGATGTTTTTGTTTTTCCTTTACTCGTGATTTTGTTATTGTTTTTCCAGGGATATAATTTTAACAGCTATCTTTTAATATAGCTTTATATAATTAGCTTTATCTCATCTTCCGGTTTTATACACTAATTAATTATAATCTCAATCACAAAATTATCCGCGTATGATTAATTGTGTATATTTAAAGGTTTAATTTTATCATAATTTTTTCCTCTTCCAATTTTAACCTTATTTTTCGGTGTAATCAATTTCTATGTTTATAAGATATTGCTTCTGACGTGACCACACCAGTCTGTCTCTTATGGTCCACACACACACACAGGTGGTGACGATGACCTTGTCAACATTAGCCGGCACATTCCTCACGCTCCCTCCTGACCTGTGAGAACTTGCCTACCTGACCCCCCGCACGCCCACTACCTGCCCGCCCGCTCACACACACACACACACACACTCGCCTCACGCCCCCACACACACACTTAAGGCTCATAAGTCCACACACAAGATCTCTTTAGTATGGACTTAAGTGCGTCATGATGAAATATTAATCCAAATATAGCACAGGAGGTATATTTAACACTGCGGGAGATAAGTGATTCTTGATATATTTGTCATTATTATTATTATTGTATTTGTTGTTGTCATCATCATCATCATCATACTCGTCATAGTCACCATAGTCATCGTCATCCTAGTCAGTCATTATCATCATCCTCGTCATAGTCACCATCATCATCCTCGTCATAGTCACTATCATCATCATCATCGTCATTATCATCAAGGGTCCTGGTAAACAATGTGTTTTTGCTCGTAACAAGGCTAATAAAGTACTTGGGTTCATACAAAGGAGTGTTAGTTACAAGACTAGCGAGGTCATCCTAAAACTGTATCTTGCTCTTGTGAGACCACACCTGGATTACGCAGTTCAGTTCTGGTCACCGTATTACAGAATGGATATAGAATCCTTGGAAAGAATTCAGAGGAGAATGACAAGACAAATCCCGGGCATTAGGAACCTTGAGTATAGAGACAGGTTAAAGCATCTTAATTTGCACTCCCTTGAGAGACGTAGAGCGAGGGGCGACCTGATAGAGGTGTATAAGTGGAAGTCAGGGCTAAACAAAGGGGACATTACAAAAGTACTCAAACTATCCAACCAGGAGCGAACTCGTAACAATGGTTTTAAATTAGACAAATTTAGATTTAGGCGTGAAATAGGTAAACACTGGTTTGGAAACAGAGTAGTGGATGAATGGAACAAGTTACCAAATATCATCATTAACTCGAATACGCTGAATTGTTTCAAACATAGGTTGGATGCTCATATGAGCAATAGGGGTTGGGTGTAAACGGGACTGCCCAGTATGGGCCAATAGGCCCGCTGCAGTTTCCTCCATTCTTATGTTCTTATGTTCTTATCTTATAATAAAATTCTACCACCAGGTAACGTTTTATATTACCTTTACGTATCATTAATCACAATATACTGTGAACACCTGGACCCGAGATGACCAACAATTTAGATGCTAATTAACTCTGTATCACCGCAGTTAGGTTAGGTACTGAGGAGATACGATATAGTTATGTTTATTTTAAGTCCACGACCGCTAATTAGAGAGAGAGTAATCACACCAGCTAATTATATGATGCTAACGGCGATAAAAAGCCGATTTGGTCAGATAACAACAAACTTAGTCACCTAGCAACGCCGTCTCCCCGCCTCACCACAAGGACACACAAATTCTGCCATATGGAAAGTTAACTCCTTACAATGTACTTCCTATATTATTATTAACGTATACTAATGGTCTCTTCTGACGGATGAAAAACTCCTAACAGATTATCCTGCCGCCGCGCCGCTGTTGCAACTCTAAAAATTACCAACACTAAAGTTCGTCTACTGAGTGAGGAGGAAAATTGTGTCACGTATTAACAGAGTAACGAAGGTGATAGAAAACTTTCACTCTGAGGGTACGATAGCCAGTGTGTGTTATTTACCCCACAGGTGCACTCCGGCCCTAACTCACAGGTGTGTGCCTCTCTCTCTCTCTCTCTCTCTCTCACGTATAACCTGCCAGGTGGGTGTATCACCTGGCGACGTCCGCTATCAACACCTCCGTCTCACCTGATAAGATAAATAGTTTTAATTAAAGAGTAAAGGTGAGGGAAAGGTTATCCTAGTCTTGTCTTACTGTAGTGCCTCTGTCGCCACACCAATACTTTAATTAATCAGTATTAGTCACACCTTTCCCTAAATTAACTACCGCAACTACACCTTATTAACCCCAATTACGATACCTTGAGGGTCTATCGCAGGTATCGACGAAACTGTACTTAAACTGGGATAATGAGGCTCAGTTTCAGGATGCTGTACCCCCCACCACAACAACCAACCGCAGTATCACCGCTAGTTCAGTAATTTTAAGATGGTAAGATTGATTCATAAACGAAGTGCTTCAGTTGTCACATAAAAGCCCTTACTAACTCTCTAACAGCCTCACGTTGTGTTCGTCGTGGCTGGCTAGGGTGTGTCCAAGCTGTCAACTCGTGCACAAGACGCCTTCCCTCCTCCAGTCTCTGCTCTCTAGACACTCCTGATATTTACGTGTCAGCTCACGCTGTCAGCCAAGGTGGAGGGGGGGGGGGAGGGGTAGGGGAGGAGGTGTTGGCACTAAATAGCTAATTATATTGTCTATATAAACAAAATAAAACAGATTACTTCTAACATGTGTTACTCAAGTGATTCATGTAAACAGTACGAGAGAATATCTTAAGTGTTAAACATATGTGTAAGGGTAACACGAAACTCTTCTTCCTACAATAAAGGAACGCCGCGCGACACTACAGACGGGAGACGTACTTCACCACCACAACCTTGTCATAGCCGAATGGAGGGGAACAGCCAGGCGCTGTTGATTGCTTTCACAGTTCAACTTTTATTTTCACTATCGTGGCAGTTTCATAAGCTCCATAGTCATCCTCCTTCCTCTACGTGTGAGTAAGTTCTCTCCTTCCTACCCTACACCTCACCATACCGGGAGTGAGAGCCTCAAACACACGCCTCTGCCATCATTAATCACTCTGTCTGCCGGGAAGGCGTGCAGTGGCTGCCACACATGTGCAACTGGGGTAGGATCGTGTCATGTTGCATCGCCAAGACTTGCAACATGACTGTTATTCGTCTTTGTTGTTAGTGCTACCATTGTGGGGGAGGTGTGGGGGGGAAGGCGTGCGGGAGATGTGTGTGGGGGAGGTGTGTGTGTGTGTGTGGGAGGGAGGTGTGTGTGTGTGGGAGGGAGGTGTGTGTGTGGGAGGGAGGTGTGTGTGTGTGTGTGTGTGTGTATATGTGATGGGGGAGATGTGTGTGGGGGGAGTTGTGTGTGGGGGGAGATGTGTGTGTGGGTAGTTGTGTGTGGGGTGAGGTGTGTGTGTGTGTGGGGTAGATATGTATGTGGGAGAAATATGTGTGGGGGGGAGGTGTGCGTGGGCTGTGTGTGTATGTGGGCGGGGTGTATGTATGGGTCAACTAATAGAACGGGGGTCTGGCTATACCTTCTTCTGGAAGGGTTAGCCTACTGAGGAGAGAAACTGCCTTTATGGAGTTGGCTTTGCCATCCGCCAAAGCACCCTACATACGTTAACTGAAATGCCCTTGCAACGAGCGCCTCATGATGCTCCGAGTCCCACTGAATCACTCACGTCATGCCTTTTTCATCAGTGCATATGCCGACCTCAACAGAGTGCTAACCTCTATCCTCAGAGAAGATAAGGTTGTGCTCCTTGGTGACTTCAATGCCAGAGTTGGCAGAGATGCTGAAATTTGGCAGGGAACCATAGGGAAAAATGGACTAGGCAAATGTAATCCCAACGGCCTACTCCTCCTCTGCAAGTTTGCTGCACACAACCTCACTATCACCAATACCTTGTTTAAGCAGGCCGACAAGTTCAAGGGTTCGTGGAACCACCCATGATCCAAACACTGGCATCTCATTGACTACATCATTGTCAGAGAAAGAGATCGCCGAGATGTCCTCATCACCCGTGCCATGCGTGGCTCAGATCACAGAGACACTGATCATCGGCTCGTCAGAGCCAAACTCTCACTTCACGTCGCCCCAAAATGGCGAAGGCAGCAAGCCTATAAAAGAGGTTTTAACACTTAGCGTCTGGAGGATCCAGGGGTAGCACATGCTTTCAGAGAGTAGCTCGAACATGGGCTGATAAACAACCTGACAACGAACAACCCAAATCCCAGTGCCGAATGGGATATTCTCAACACTGTCATGACAAAAACCTGCAGAGACCCTCGGGACAGATCGAAATAATACACCAGGACTGGTTTCATGAAAATGACCCGGCAATCAATGGACTCATCAATGATAAACGTGCTGCTTTAACTGAAAGGCAGAACAACCCTCAGTCTCGGCCCAAAGCTGATACCTTCTGCAAGAAGAAAGCTGTGGCCCAGCGGGAACTTCGCAATCTAAAGAAGGACTGGTTTAAAAATAAAGCATGTGAAACACAAAAATTTGCAGATCAGCTCAAGATGCGCGAATTTTTCAATTCCACCAAAATATTTTATGGGCCAATCACTTGTGGCACAGCCAATCCCCCCCCCCCCCCCCTCCGCTCCGCTCATCCGACAGTAACTCCATAATTAAAGATGATAAGGCCTCCTTCAGTGCTGGAAAGAGCACTACCACTCACTGCTCAACCGAAACACTGATGTGGATGTCCTGATTACCCAGCAGGTCCCTCAGCATCCAGAGATGACCCACCTCAGTTACCCTCCATCCCTGGATGAGGTAGCTACTACCTTCAAACAAATGAAAAATAACAAAGCCTCAGGGCCTAATGGAATCCCAGCCGAGGTGTATAAAGCAGGAGGACCTCAGCTTACCAGCCGTCTCCACTCTTTCCTGGAGAATATATGGGAAAAGGAGGAATTCCCCCAAGCTCTTAAAGACGCTTACTTCGTCAATATTTATAAGAGCAAGGGAGACCGGTCAGACTGTGGCAACTACCGCGGGATCTCGCTGCTGTCCGTCACTGGCAAGATATTGCCCTAGTCCTCCTAAACAGACTTCTTCCTGAGGCGGAAAACTTCCTCCCAGAATCTTAATGTAGCTTTAGACCGTCACATGGCACCACTGACATGATCTTTGCTCCCCGCCAGATACAGGAAAAGTGCAAAGAACAGCGTCGTGACCTGTACATAGCTTTCATCGACCTAACCAAGGCCTTCGACTTGGTCAACAGGGAAGTGCTCTGGTGGACCCTCAGCCGTTTTGGCTGCTCCCCAAAATTCATCGATGTTGTGAGGCAACTCCAAGATGGCATGAACGGCAGTGTCCTGCACAATGGCACCCAGTCTGAGTTCTTCCCCATCCAAACGGGGGTTAAACAAGGGTGCGTACTGGCACCAACTCTCTTTTTCATTTTCTTGGCTGCTTTCCTTACTCGTGCTAGTGCCAATTCAGCCGGCGGGGTGGACATCGAGTACCGGATGAAGGGTCTTTTCAACATATGCCGACTCCAGGCAGGAACAAAGGTGTCCTCAGATTCCATTACTGAACTTCAGTATGCAGACGACCTCACTCTTGTTGCTCACACTGAACGCAACCTACAGGAGATCCTGAACACCTTTGCAGATGCGTATGCACACTTCGGCCTTGAGGTGAATGTTCGTAAGACTCAGATTCTCTTTCAACCTGCCCCTGGTTCAGACACACCTCCACCATCCATCCAGCTTAACGGTACTACCCTCTCTAATGTTACCCACTTTCGGTATCTCGGCTCTCACCTGTACACCACCGTGGACATCGATGAAGAGATTGAGCATCGGATCATATGTGCATCTCAAGCCTTTGGCAGACTCCGAAACCGTGTCTTCAGCTGTAGGGAGCTGAAATTATCTACAAAGTTACAAGTAAATCGAGCAGTGGTCCTCCTTACCCTGCTATATGGCAGTGAGACATGGGTCACATACAGGAGGCACCTCAAGGCACTTGAAAACTTTCACCAACGTAGTCTACGTTCCATCCTCCGAGTTCGCTGGGAAGACAAGAGAACCAAGAGAACCATTATCCTTGAATATCTACACTAGACTGGCTATGTTACTCGCATGGACGATAGTAGACTGCCAAAGCAGCTACTTTACAGCCATCTAACGAATAGTAAACGTAACGCCGACAGGCAACTGAAAAGGTATAAGGATAGTCTTAAGACAAACCAGAAAAAGTGCCAAATCGACCCCCTCACCTGGGAGACGATTACTCCACACTGTAACGCTTGGATGAGCACCACACGAGAAGGTGTCAATACTTTCAAGTTAGCCCGACTGCAAACCGAGGTAGACAAGCGCCAACGCCAGAAAGACGCTGCCACCGCCCCTCCCGCACTCGATGTAGCCCTCCACATGTGCAACATCTGTAAAAAACTCTGCCGGTCCCGTATCGGCCTCTTTAGTCACCTCAAAACCCACCAACGAAGGTGACATCCCTCATAACTCGTATCATTGTATCATAGCTGGATGATCGTCATACTCGATTCTGAGTGACAGCAAAGTAGTAGTAGTGTGTGTAGGGGAGGTATGTGGGGGGAGGTATGTGGGGGGAGGTGTGTGGGGGAGGTATGTGGGGGGAGGTGTGTGTGAGGGGAGGTGTGTGTGTGTGTGTGTGTGTGTGTGTAGGGGGGAGAGGTGTGTGTGTTTGTGTGTGTAGGGGGGGGAGAGGTAGGTGTGTGTGTGTGTGTGTGTGTGTGTGTGTGTGTGTGTGTAGGGGGGAGAGGTGTGTGTGGGGGGAGGAGTGTGTGTGTGGGGGGGGGGGAGGTATGTGTGGCGGGGAGATGTGTGTGGGGGGAGATGTGTGTGGAGGTGTGTGTGGCGGGGAGATGTGTGTGTGGGGAACGAGTGTGTGGAGGAAGGTGTGTGTGGGGGAAGGTGTGTGTGGGGGTAGGTGTGTGTGTGAGGGGAGGTGTGTGTGTGTGTGTGTGTGTAGGGGGGGGGGAGGTATGTGTGTGGGGAGTTTTGTGTGGGGGGGGAGGAGCTGTGGGGGTGGAGGTATATATGTGTGTGTGGGAGGAACGCACACACGCACGCCGGCACACGCAAACAAAAAACTATTGGATAAAGAACAGTGGCGACAATAAACTCAGATAAATTAAAAACACGATAATACATGATAATTCTACTAAAGGATAAAAAAAAAAAAGAGTTCCGGTAAACTCAAAGTTACGATAAGATATAATTTAATACAAAAATCATATAAAAAAAATTTCCACTCACATCCGAACAAAATCAATCAACAATAAAATAGAAACAAGTAAATAAAAACAAGATCCAAATAAACATAAAAATCTGTACACAATAAAAATTTTCCTCACGTAAAGGAAAATAAAATCCGTATACAGTAAAATTCGGATACGTTAATATTCACAAGTGGTAAAAAAAATTCAGATAAATGGTAAGGAGTGGCCGGTACAGGTGTGGTGTTGACAAGAAGGAGGAGGAGGAGTAGGAAGAGGAGGAGGAGGATGGCGGAGTGTGGGAATCCCAGGTGAGTCAGTTCAGGTAGCTTTGTTTACTTAGTGACTCGACACACAGGTGGGTCTGCCTGTATCCTGTTACCTGGTCCTCTCTCTCTCTCTCTCTCTCTCTCTCCGGCTCCCCCTCTCACCCTCCTGTTCCCTTTTATTTCTACCTGATTTCGCTCTTGTCCATCACCTCTCTCTCTCTCTCTCTCTCTCTCTCTCTCTCTCTCTCTCCTCCTGTCCCCACCAGCCCTCTCGTCCAATTTCCCACTCCCTTACGTTTTGCTCATCCCTGGTGTGGGGGCGGGGTGTGGGGGCGGGGTGTGGGGAAGGGGAGGGGGTAAAGTAGTGTTGGGGGTGGTAAGGTTAGTGGTAAGTGTGACTACTACTCCTCTCTTTTTCCCCTCCCTTCCCCACCCTTTCCCTTCTTTCACCCCCCTCCTCCCCCTTCACCTCTCTTCCCCCCTCCTAAAAAAAGGAATTCCTATTTCTTCACGCTAAACTTTTATTCCATTCATTCCACAACTCCTGTCTGTCTGTTTGTCTGTCTGTCTGTCTGTTTGTCTGTCTCTCTCTCTCGTCCTGTCTGTTTGTTTATCTCTCTACCGTCCTTTCTGCCTCTCACGTGGTTTTCTACTCTACCTACCTTTCTACCCTAAATGCTTGCCTTCTCCCCCTCCCTCCCTCCCTCTCAACCTACCTCCCAGACTCTGCACCTGGGTTCGATGCCACCACCTTGTAAATGATCGTCTCTTACTCAGTCTTATCACACATTGAGTCTTAGCCGTCAGCATCATAGTGAGGGACACAAATGAAGGTTTAAGAGAGGTGTAGTGTGTGTGTGTGTGTGTGTGTGTGTGTGTCATCTTACTATACATTTTTCTACACATTTTCATTTACCTGTTCCCACCTGCCATTACGAGCACAAGTTGTAAATCAATTCTTAGAATGGGTGAGGGTAGGAGTGGGTGGGGTGGGGGGGGGGGGGTGGGGGGTAGGAGTTAGGGAGGGGGAGGGGAGAAGGGGGAGGAAAGGGGAAGTCGAAGTGCCAATACTAACGATCCGCAATGCCTGGCACTTCCTTCTACCTCCTCAATGACACCACTCACTGAAAAGCTGCGTCTGGCGAACGTTTGCCCGCTTGATACCTTCGAGTGACGTTCTATCTAAATCTAAGAGACAAAGCAAACCCTGAAGAAGAAAGAAAGAAAGAAAGAAAGAAAGAAAGAAAGAAAGAAGACAGAAACACTAGGACACACACACACCCACACACAAACACACACACACACACACACACACGTTACCTTGAGCACGACAGGTGAGTAAATATCACTAAAGATCACTACTGCTCGTGGCCTTTAAAAAATCCCCACAGGTAACTCAGGTATACTGCAGTAGAAGTGAACACCGAGGTGCTACACTCCCTGTCTCACACCCACACGTAAACAACACTGATAATGAGGCCTATAGGTGATAAAAATTTGGTGATAGGCGATAGAATTTGGGGTTAAAATGCACCCAAATTTACATATATGTTCAAGGAGACTTTATATTTTATCTACTGTTTGAAGGATAATGAGTTTCTTATCACCTAACCTAACCTAACATACCCTAACCTAACCTAACCATTCAGAACGTCAATGGTTAATGCTATATCCAGTAATGTTTTGGTCTGCAATATACATAAACATAATATTTTTTAACCCATGACTTTTTTTTTCCTATTTTGCATCCAGTCCAACACGAATGATCACTTAAAGGTAATTTCCATCTTGTAAGTCGTTTCTGTCAGAATATTTAATTACTTACGTCAAGAAAGGAGGAGGAGGGTTAAAATATGGTGGACTCTCTCTCTCTCTCTAATTTATTCACTGAAACTCTATCTTACTGTTTTTATCATTCATTCATTCATTCATTCATTCATTCAAACATTCCTACGTATTATCTCATTCATAAGCATTCATTCATTCACTCACTCACTCACTCTCAGTCTCACACACACAACAATTCCTACAAGGCAAGAGTAAAGGTAAGGAGGAGGAGAGGGAGCAGGTGAGATATGTTAATGAGGCAGGTGTGAGGCTGAATGGTTGTGTATGGTAATTCCTATAGTGTTTGAGGAGGGAGGGAGGGAGGGAGGGAGGGAGAGGGGGAGAGAGAGAGAGAGAGAGAGAGAGAGAGAGAGAGAGAGAGAGAGAGAGAGAGAGAGAGAGAGAGAGAGTTGTGTTATAAGAGATATATCATATGGTTGTCAGTTATGGCTATAGAGGACATAGATAACACACACACACACACACACGCACACACACACACACACGATAACAGTAGCCTAAACACAAGCGTACTTTAGTAAACATAAACATTCCCTGAGTCCCACTATGAATACAGACAAGAACATTATCATTAAGTCCCTTCACTCACCTGTTCACTTGTCTCCTGCAAATTAACACAGAGGGGGAAGTCCTTTTATAAATCGTTCGATCAACACCTCGACTGTCACTAACAGCTACTCAAGGGGAAACTCGACACTAAGAAAAGCATTATCCTCTCTCTCTCTCTCTCTCACGAAGTCCCACAAACAAGTCATTACCACTATCAAACAAGGCTAACCATGAACGAGGGGCGGCGGAGGCGTGGCGTGGCGGGGCGGCGAAGGCGTGGCGGGGCGGCGGAGGCTTGGCGACGCGAGGTGGAGAGGTCAGATAAGAAGTGAATAATATAGATAGCAACTGATAAGATACCCGGTGTGAATCACAGTCTTATCTCTTCCACCAACTACCACCTCTACTTCTTAATCACCCACGCCTTGTCTCTCCCTACCCCCCTCCCTCCCCCTACGCGCTCTCTCCCCGTTTCCTTCCCCTTTTCCGGACACTTTCCCTCCCTCCTTCATTGTCCTTTCCTTCCTTTCTTCCGTCCCCTTCCTCCCTCCTCCTCCTCTCTTCCGTCCCCTTCCTCCCTCCTCCTCCTCTCTTCCGTCCCCCTCCCTCTCCCTTTCCCTCCCCGTGTCCGGCCACTTTCCCTCCCTCCCACGTTCTTTTCCTCCCTCCCTCCCTCCTACTTTCTCTCCCTTCCTTCCCTCACCTCCCCCAGCCTTGGTTAATGTTGCAGGGAGGGTCTAGTTATTTTCACAGTCAACGTCACTTATCCCGCAGCTGAAAATAACACCATCTGGTTAAATTACCCTCCACTGGGGTTAAAATTTGTTAACATTATCATCACTCTTCCTGGGTCCTATTCTGTCAACACACTTGGGTTAACATCAGACTCTCATAATGTTAAAATAAACAAAACTTTTTCGTTGTGCTGCTCAGGTTAAATTGAACTCCATTGGGTTAAATTTTATGTTAATATATGATTAACATTATTATTTACGTGGTCTCAAGTTAAGGAATAAATAATTAAACCTGTTAACATGTGTCAGTCAATTTGTTAAGGGTGTTGTCCTGTTTATAACTCAGATAAATAAAATTAACAAAGAAATCTAACTCAAGATCCCTTAAGAATCTCGACCGTAAATATTTATCTTACAATAAACGCCATAGCATTCGAGTTGCACTAAACAAAAGAAAAACAAGAAAGAAAACAGAAAAAATACAGAACCCAAAAGGAAATTGTAGTTACACACAAATACATGTTTATAATCAACATTCTAAAACTGTAAGCAACTCCTGAGGTCAACCAAACTGAAGATTCACCTCATGTTGACAATATTAAGAGAGGCAAACAATTCCTTTTTTCTTGTTTATAGTTCAGATGTCCAATTTCCGTGAGTAAACAATGAGTAAAATATCAGGGAGAGAGAGAGAGAGAGAGAGAGAGAGAGAGAGAGAGAGAGAGAGAGAGACTTAACTAAGCACATCAAAAAAATCAACACCGAAAGGCTTTAAAAAAAATAAAAATAAATAAATAAAACAAGTGTAATTTCCTCATTAATATCATATCACGGTGAAGCAAAATGGAAGTGAGAACACGGCCGAGAACACAGGCAGGTGCAACAGGTGTGGGTGATGTAAGACGAGGCTAGCACACGTATAAATTAGCATAGCGGTGCAGGTGTGTTTGGCGTTGACACCTGTGATGGCGTGGGGGGTGGGGGGTGTGTAAGTCGTCGTGTCAGTGGTTGTTGTTGTTGATGACGATGATGATTATTGATAATGATGATGATGATGATGATGATGATGATGATGATTGATGATGATGATGATGACTGTAACCCACACATGTATTTCACCTTATTAAAACCTTCACGTCACGACAAACAAACATACACATTAATGAACTCTAAGGTATTTCTCTCACTACACTTTAAATACAGAAAAAATTTTGTATTTCTAAATTACTTTCTCCCCTCCATTAATATTTTTTTGAATACTTACCCCCCCAAAAAAAACGTAAATTACATTATATTTATTCATTCTTATTCCTATTATTTTAAAGTTGTTCAATTAATAATCACCTGAGACACATTTATCATGAACCTAACCTAACCAAACCTAACCTAACCTAACTTAACCTAACCAAACCTAACCCAAAGACGTATTAGTTCAAGGATTACTCATGTGTTATATGATAAAAGTTCAAAACTCTAGACTTGGGGGAATATTTCGTTCTTCCTTCAGTGGCGAGTTAACAAGAGCTACTGTCTCATGTACACAGGTCAACACAGGTCAAGACTCTGCCAGATTCAGGAGTGAACACGACTGCTACACGTTTCTTATTCCTCAATACACATGCTTGCACTGTGCCCACTCAAACTATATTCTAATATAACTCAACAGTATAGCGATCTACTATAGCCATATAGCACTGCCAGACTAACACAGATTCACACTACAGAGCTGTCCATAGTAATTACATAGCCCTCCATCATATTACACGGGTTTAATTACATTAGCTTTCCATTGTAATTTACATAGCTGTGTCATAATTACATTGGCTTTTATTGTGATTATAAAGGTTTACATTTTTGTTTACATTATAATTCAACCACAAATTTACGTGTTTTGTCTTACAGCTAAATAACTTTCCACTAGAAATTTATAGCTTTTTATTATTAAGCTTACATCGCTACTGATCACCCTGACACACTGTCCAAAACAATCAGATCCTTCCTGGTTAGTGGTGAAGCTGTCTACCACAATAACTCAGCTTTGTGAGATAAAGATTAGCTTACTATTATAAATGTAGCTTTGTTATACTTCCTGACCTTTCTAGTGTACAGCTCCATAGCTTTTAATTTGAAGTAGAATTATATTGTAAGTTAATTCCTCCATTAAACAAAGCTGTGTAACTATTATAACTAAGTGGTCTCTCTTATTAGTCCATGGGGCCAGTGAGGGCCATCTTCTCATGGGGACAGTGAAGCTTATTCTCGCAAAATACATATGTATTAACGTACATATCCGGTATATATATATATATATATATATGTATATATACTGTATGTCTGTAGATATCAATCGCAAAATACACAGGAAAAATGTTAGGAAAGCCCCGTAGTGATTGTTGATTCCAAAACACTTCGAGCCGGGACTTGTAGACACGGCGAGGAGAACAACAACACTAGCTCCAAGATATTAAAAAAAGACAGGGCCTTCAACACAGCTCTACCACCATGATGTTTTACCTCCCACATCCCTGCCCCACCCCACACCCCAGCCCTACCCCACATCCCTGCCCCACCCCACACCCCTGCCATACCCCACATCCCTGCCCTACCCCACACCATTGCCCGGCTCCACACCCCTGCCCGGCTCCACACCCCTGCCCTACCCCACAGACAACAGACAACACCTAACCTCACCTGACCTCACCTGCTGGTAGAACATAAGAACATAAGAATGGAGGAAACTGCAGCGGGCCTATTGGCCCATACTGGGCAGTCCCGTTTACACCCAACCCCTATTGCTCATATAAGCATCCAACCTATGTTTCAAGCTATTCAGCGTATTCGAGTTAATGATGATATTTGGTAACTTGTTCCATTCATCTACTACTCTGTTTCCAAACCAGTGTTTACCTATTTCACGCCTAAATCTAAATTTGTCCAATCTAAAACCATTGTTACGAGTTCGCTCCTGGTTGGGTAGTTTGAGTACCTTTGTAATGTCCCCTTTGTTTAGCCCTGACTTCCACTTATACACCTCTATCAGGTCGCCCCTCGCTCTACGTCTCTCGAGGGAGTGCAAATTAAGATGCTTTAACCTGTCTCTATACTCAAGGTTCCTAATGCCCGGGATTAGTCTTGTCATTCTCCTCTGAATTCTTTCCAAGGATTCTATATCCATTCTGTAATACGGTGACCAGAACTGAACTGCGTAATCCAGGTGTGGTCTCACAAGAGCAAGATACAGTTTTAGGATGACCTCGCTAGTCTTGTAACTAATACTCCTTTGTATGAATCCAAGTACTTTATTAGCCTTGTTACGAGCAAAAACACATTGTTTACTTGGCTTAAGATTCCTACTTATCATTACTCCTAAATCTCTCTCGCAGTCGGATTTCTCTATGGCATCGTTGTTCATCTGGTATCTGGTTTCCCTGTTTACATCTCCTATACTGAGTACTTTACATTTGTCCACGTTGAATTTCATCTGCCATTTTTCAGACCATTCGAAAAATTTGTTTAGATCTTCCTGTAGTTTTGCTGAGTCCTCGTCAGATTTAATAACACGTCCTATTTTAGTGTCATCAGCAAATTTACTTATGTTGCTGTCTATGCCGATATCTATGTCGTTTATGTATATAATAAATAATAATGGTCCAAGTACTGAGCCTTGGGGAACTCCACTTGTGACGTTGCTCCAATGGGACTTAGTGCGGTTAATGCTCACTCGCTGTTTCCTGTCTTGTAACCATGCCCTAATCCATTTAAGGATGCTACCTTTGATGCCATGAGCTTCTACCTTTCTGATTAGTCTTTCGTGGGGGGACTCTGTCGAAGGCTTTGCTAAAGTCGAGATATACCACATCATAATTGTGCCCCTCGTCCACCGATTCGAAAACTGATGAAAAGAATGTTAATAGATTAGTTAGACAAGAACGTCCGCTTGTGAAGCCATGCTGGGAATCATTGATCAATCGGTGCTTCTCCAGGTGATTTCGTATAGAGCAGGGGTTCTCAACCAGGGGGGAATTTCCCCCCTCAGGTTTTCGGGGGGGGGGGGGGGAAACTGATACTAATATGGAAAAAATAAAGGATTTTCAGTATTATATGCATATTATTTGGAATGCACTTTTTGAGGCAGACAATCTTGGAAAGGAGGGGGGAATGACATTCTGACATATGGTGAAAGGGGTGCATGGGGCAAACAAGGTTGAGAACCACTGGTATAGAGTTTGAAATGATTGCTTCCAGTAATTTGCCTACTATTGATGTTAGACTGATTGGGCGGTAGTTAGAGGATAGTGATCTATCCCCCTTCTTGAAAATCGGTATTACATTCGCTATCCTCCAGGATTCTGGTACTACACCTGTTTTTAAGGACATGTTAAACAATTTTGCTAAGGGCATACTAAGCTCTTCCTTACATTCCTTTAATACTCTGGCAAATATCTCATCGGGACCAGGTGACTTATTAGGCTTTAGTTTGTCTATTTGCTTACTAACATCGTTACTAGTCACAACTATCTCGCTTAATTTGTTTTCTTCACTATCTCTGAATAAAGTCGGTGCCTCGGGTATCATGTTTAAATTTTCAGTGGTGAAAACTGTTGAAAAATATTTATTCAAATTATTGCTCATTTCTCCGTCATTATCAGTGAGCTCGCCGGTATCTGACTGTATTGGTCCAATCTTTTCTCGTGTTTTAGTTTGATACATTTGGTAGAATCCTTTGGGGTTTGTCTTTGCCTCCCTTGCTATCCTTACCTCATTATTCCTCTTGGCTTTCCTTATCTCGGTTTTAACCCTACTCGCCAATATCTTATAATAATCCTAGAGGTAAATTTCGCCACGCTTTATCCTTCTACCTATAGCCTTCCTTCTTATCACAAAGGTTATCACTCGCGGTGTTTCCCCAAGTCACACGTTCAGGTTCCAAGTCTCCCAAAATTTATGTCTTACACCAAACTAAACCAAACCTAACCCTAACCTAAACCCATGCAAGATTGTCTTCCAGTAGACAATATCGCCGGCACTACACCCGACCACCTTCATTTCCTCAACTGAATCTTTCCCAGTCGGGTGGAATAATTCTCCTTGAGACGAACCAACAACACTTACATATGATACGAGCGTTATGTTCACTCAACCACCGCAATCCTCTAATAGCTTCAGAGAATTAGTCAGATACGTTCGCACATAACCCAGTTAAGAGGGAGAAAAGTTGTCACAGGAGCCTTGGAGAAAATGAAGTGAGGATTATTATCTTATTAGTGATGAAGGCTCAGTTGATATCTCTGTTTATACTCGTTGAAAGTAAATGTTTGGCCATAACCCGCAAACACGTGTGTTTTACTCATACATGGAAATAAACACTGAGGTTGCTTAATATGTAATGAATGTATTAAAGTAGAATACAGAGTTGTTACACACGTACAACTGTCGTGAAACAATCAATAAATTGTTTAGATTGTATGAATGCGTAATGCAAACAATAAAGTTTAGCTGTTCAATACATACAAACAATTTATCGGAGCATAACAATGAACACTTCACACACACACACACTTCATCTGTGAGGGAATTACTATACCACGTCAGGCCCCTCATAACACCATCTGTGAGGGAACTACTACACCACGTCAGGCCCCTCATAACACCATCTGTGAGGGAACTACTACACCACGTGTTTGCTGTTCAACACCTACATTAATCTGTATGTTCACTGTTTGTTCCTTTACCTTTCTCTAATGAAAACTTTTGTTCAACCACCAATGTATGTAATAAGTCATTTATGTCCAATGTAAATTTTCAGCCTTCGGGCTGCAGAACTTTTTCAATAAACCGTTAATTATTATTATTATTATTATTATTATTATTATTATTATTATTATTATTATTACACACACACACACACCAAATGTAAACAGACACCAAACATAAGAGAACGCATACTGTTGTTTATCCTGGGAAATAAACACGATATTGTTCCTCCTAGTAATAAAAAAAATAACGTCATCAGTCCTTAGAATGAAATAAAGTTATCATTCTTAGGAGTAAACATCGTCACTCCTCCTGGGAATAAAACACATGGTTTTTACTACTGTGTATACAACAACAAAGACGAGCATTCATCCGTGATAAAACAAGCTGTTGAACCTCCTGGGAATAATCAAGTAAGCATCTGCTATAATACAACACGTCGCTGTTTCCCCTGGGATAATAAGGGCAACCTGAGGCGGCGATGGTGGTGGTGGCGGTGGTGGTGTTGGAGGTGGTGGCGGCGGTGGTGGTGGTGTTGGAGGTAGTGGTGGTGGCGGCGGTGGTGGTGGCGGCGGTGGTGATGGTGGTGGCGGCGGCGGCGGCGGTGGTGGTGGCGGCGGTGGTGGTGTTAACATAAGAACATAAGAAAATAAGGAGTCTGCAATAGACCGGTTGGCCTGTGCATGGCAGCTCCTGTCGAGAGTTACTACCACTCTCTATCATCCATGAATCTATCTAGCCTCCTTTTGAAACTTTCCAGAGTTCCCGCACTTACTACAAAGTTGCTAAGCTTGTTCCACTCGTCCACCACCCTATTTGTGAACCAGTTTCTTCCTATCTCCCTCCTAAACCTAAACTCATCCAACTTGAATCCGTTGCTCCGAGTCCTATCCTGCTCGGATATTGTAAGAACTTTATCTATATCCCCTTTATTGATTCCTTTCACCCACTTAAATACTTCTATCATATCTCCCCGCACTCTTCGTCTTTCTAGGAAATGCAAGTTAAGCTTCTTTAACCTATCCTGATATGGAAGGTTTCTAAGTCCCTGAATCATTTTTGTCATTCTTCGCTGCACCGACTCTAGTGAATTTATATCCATTCTATAATAGGGGCACCAGAACTGAACCGCATAATCGAGGTGCGGCCTAACTAGCGCAAGATATAGTTGCAATAAGACCTCTGCACTCTTGTTACTTACACTTCTA
>CAUDMG010001799.1:4086042-4213542 GCA_958450375.1 Homarus gammarus | reverse complement strand
AACCAATAATAAAATTTGTTCGTCTTCAGGAGTTGTGTAAAGACGCCCACGCCCACACATCCGGAGTATCAAATAAAGTTCCAGCCATTGCGTTGTTACCTGACCAGAGTTACACAACTTTCAACGAAGGTCAGACTATAGGCAGGAAGTGTGTGTGTGTGTGTGTGTGTGTGTGTGTGTGTGTGAGCGCGCGCGTAACGTCTGCGTGGAGGTACAGTATAGGAGTGTGTGTGTGTGTGTACGTGTTCACATGCACGCAGGCAGTAAACCTATTTGGAGAACTCCTGGACCTCAAACTTACCGCCCGCTTCACTAACGACACGACACAACACGTATATAGGACCACTAACAACACGTATACAGGGCCACTAACAGTACGTATACAGGGCCACTAACAGCACGTATACAGGGCCACTAACAGTACGTATACAGGGCCACTAACAGCACGTATACAGGGCCACTAACAGCACGTATACAGGGCCACTAACAACACGTATACAGGGCCACTAACAGCATGTATACAGGGCCACTAACAGCACGTATACAGGGCCACTAACAGCACGTATACAGGGCCACTAACAGCACGTATACAGGGCCACTAACAACACGTATACAGGGCCACTAATAGCACGTATACAGGGCCACTAACAACACGTATACAGGGCCACTAACAACACGTATACAGGGCCACTAACAGCACGTATACAGGGCCACTAATAGCAGGTATACAGGGCCACTAACAGCACGTATACAGGGCCACTAACAGCACGTATACAGGGCCACTAACAGCACGTTTACAGGGCCACTAACAGCACGTATACAGGGCCACAAACAGCACGTATACAGAGCCACTAACGGACTCACCAATATTATGCAATTCCTCCAACTTTATTACCGATCAACAGGGAATGACTGTCTCTCTCCTTAGTCCTGAAAAGGTTCCCTCATCACCCAGACGGTGGTGGTTGGGTAGGTGTGATTAGTCATAGGTCAATTAAGGTGGGGGGGGGGGGGGTAAGGAGGGTCAGGGAGGGTAATAGGTGAAAGGTGAACCCTAAAATCAACGCCAGGTAACTCAATCTATTGCAAATGATATTAGGAAAAAATATGAACCTGTAAAATAATTAACTTTTTTCCTTTTATCTTCTAACGTATAGTGTGTTACCTGTATTACCTGAGGGGGGGGGTGGTGAGTGACCTTTGTTGACTTTTCAGTGACCTGTGGTGACCTTGAGGGAGGGTGGTCGTGGGAGGGAAGGGGGGGGGTGGTGAGTGACCTTTGTTGACTTTTCAGTGACCTGTGGTGACCTTGAGGGAGGGTGGTCGTGGGAGGGAAGGGGGGGGGGGGGTGGTGAGTGACCTTTGTTGACTTTTCAGTGACCTGTGGTGACCTTGAGGGAGGGTGGTCGTGGGAGGGAAGGGGGGGGGTGGTGAGTGACCTTTGTTGACTTTTCAGTGACCTGTGGTGACCTTGAGGGAGGGTGGTCGTGGGAGGGAAGGGGGGGGGGTGGTGAGTGACCTTTGTTGACTTTTCAGTGACCTGTGGTGACCTTGAGGGAGGGTGGTCGTGGGAGGGAAGGGGGGGGGGGGTGGTGAGTGACCTGGATTGACCTTGGTGGGCCAGATGTTGCAAGGCCCTGGGGGTGAGGAGTGAGTTGGCTCAACTCTCTATGTGGCAACCCTCGTTCTTTATCCCTCCTCCTCCTCCTCCCCCCTATCTTCTTCTTCTTCTTCTTCTTCTTTACAACCGAAGTATTAGTAAAAAAAAATTCCATAGAAATGTTGATGCTATCGTTTTCCATTCTTGTTTCTTCCTCCTCCTGCTCCTGCTCCTCCTCCTCCTGCTCCTGCTCCTGCTCCTCCTCTCTCCTACAAATCAACACACTCCATAATCCTCACCATACAGCTGGTCTATAGATTAATCACACACAGATAAAATAATTTTCCTTCAGCCTTGTGACAATGTTCAATATTTCCCCACAGGTATAAATCAACTCTCCGCTGCACACACACACACACACACAAAACTAATTTACATCCTCGTGTTTCCCTTCATACTTTCACAACCCACCACCACCCTCGACCTCTCTCCCGACAGACTTACATCAAGGCTAAAACTTGTCCCGTCCGCTCGTGAATGAAGTTATAGACCAAAGAAGGAAGTATGAATGCAGTGAAGGCCGGCCGGACGCTACGTTGGTTTTGGACGGATAGAAGGTGGGGGGAGGTGGGGGTGGAAAGGGAGATCCGATTCATAAGAACATAAGAAAATAAGGAGTCTGCAATAGGCCGGTTGGCCTGTGCATGGCAGCTCCTGTCAAGAATTACAACCACTCTCTATCATCCATGAATCTATCTAGCCTCCTTTTAAAACTGTACAGCGTTCCAGCACTTACTACAAAGTTGCTAAGCTTGTTCCACTCGTCCACCACCCTATTTGTGAACCAGTTCCTTCCTATCTCCCTCCTAAACCTAAACTTATCAAACTTAAATCCGTTGCTACGAGTCCTATCCTGCTCGGATATTATAAGAACTTTATCTATATCTCCTTTATTGATTCCTTTCACCCACTTATATACTTCTATCATTTCTCCCCGCACTCTTCGTCTTTCGGAGGAGGAAATGGGAGAATACTTTGAAGGTGTTTTATTTTGGTTGAAGATGAGGTCATGTTGGAAGGTGATGTGGGTGTGGTGAGTAGGAGGAGGGGGAAGGAGGGGGGGGAGGGGAAGGAGGGGGGGGAGGAAGAAGGGGAGAGGGTGAGGTCAAGACGGTGTTGGGGGTGATGTGGGTGTGGTTTGTAAGTGGAAGAAGAGGAGGAGGTGGAGGAGGAGGCGAGGGAAGAGGGGGAGGAGGGTGTAAACTATCATCAACCATAATCGCGACTACCACACATCACTTATATATTACCACACAACCGCCATACATCACAACCACCATTCCAATCACCCCAATCATTACTACCATCACCACCACCATCATTACCACCATTACAATTACCACCTTTACAATTACCAACCATTACAATCATAACCACAAAAACAACCACAATCCCCACCACTACCACAACAACTACCACCACAAGCATCAATGAATGGACTGGCTACCTGCCATAAATAAGCTGACAAGACTCCATTAATAGGCTCCAATCATTGAGGGGCTGCCAGGTGTGTGATGAGTCATGAGTGAGTGAGTGGTGAGTGAGTGAGTGAGTCACAGGTCAACGACGCCTCACACGTACACACCCCTTCTCTCCCTCTCTTTCTTTCTTTCTTTCTCTCTCTCTCCCTCATTACTCACGTTCACGCCCATACTTAAGAACATAAGAATGGAGGAAACTGCAGAGGGCCTATTGACTCACACTAAGCAGTCCCGTTTACACCCAACCCCGATCGCTCATATATCCATCCAACCTATGTTTGAAGCTATCCAGCGTAGCGGAGTTAATTTAAAACCATTGCGCTTTAACCCGTCTCTGTACTCATGGTTCCTAATGCCCGGGATTAGTCTTGTCATCCTCCTCGGAATGCTTTCTAGGGATTCTATATCCATTCTGTAGTACGGTGACCAGAACTGAACTGCGTAATCCAGGTGTGGTCTCACAAGCGTAAGATATAAGAACATAAGAACATGAGAATGGAGGAAAGTGCAGCGGGCCAATTGGCCCATACTGGGCAGTCCCGTTTACACCCAACCCCTATTGCTCATATAAGCATCCAACCTATGTTTGAAGCTATTCAGCGTATTCGAGTTAATGATGATATTTGGTAACTTGTTCCATTCATCCACTACTCTGTTTCCAAACCAGTGTTTACCTATTTCACGCCTAAATCTAAATTTGTCTAATTTAAAACCATTGTTAGGAGTTCGCTCCTGGTTGGATAGTTTGAGTACCTTTGTAATGTCCCCTTTCTTTAACCCTGACTTCCACTTATACACCTCTATCAGGTCGCCCCTCACTCTACGTCTCTCGAGGGAGTGCAAATTAAGATGCTTTAACCTGTCTCTGTACTCAAGGTTCCTAATGCCCGGGATTAGTCTTGTCATTCTCCTCTGAATTCTTTCCAATGATTCTATATCCATCCTGTAATACGGTGACCAGAACTGAACTGCGTAATCCAGGTGTGGTCTCACAAGGGCAAGATACAGTTTTAGGATGACCTCGCTAGTCTTGCAACTAACACTCCTTTGTATGAACCCAAGTACTTTATTAGCCTTGTTACGAGCAAAAACACATTGTTTACTTGGCTTAAGGTTCCTACTTATCATTACTCCTAAATCTCTCTCGCAGTCGGATTTCTCTATGGCATCGTTGTTCATCTGGTATCTGGTTTCCCTGTTTACATCTCCTATACTGAGTACTTTACATTTGTCCACGTTGAATTCCATCTGCCATTTTTCAGACCATTCGAAAAATTTGTTTAGATCTTCCTGTAGTTTTGCGGAGTCCTCGTCAGATTTAATAACACGTCCTATTTTAGTGTCATCAGCAAATTTACTTATGTTGCTGTCTATGCCGATATCTATGTCGTTTATGTATATAATAAACAATAATGGTCCAAGTACTGAGCCTTGGGGAACTCCACTTGTGACGTTGCTCCAATGGGACTTAGTGCCGTTAATGCTCACTCGCTGTTTCCTGTCCTGTAACCACGCCCTAATCCATTTAAGGATGTCACCTTTGATGCCATGAGCTTCTACCTTTCTAATTAGTCTTTCGTGGGGTACTCTGTCGAAGGCTTTGCTAAAGTCGAGATATACCACATCATAATTGTGCCCCTCGTCCACTGATTCGAAAACTGATGAAAAGAATGTTAATAGATTAGTTAGACAAGAACGTCCGCTTGTGAAGCCATGCTGGGAATCATTGATCAATCTGTGCTTCTCCAGGTGATTTCGTATAGCGTTTGAAATGATTGCTTGCAGTAATTTGCCTACTATTGATGTTAGACTGATTGGGCGGTAGTTAGAGGATAGTGATCTATCCCCCTTCTTGAAGATCGGTATTACATTCGCTATCCTCCAGGATTCTGGTACTACACCTGTTTTTAAGGACATGTTAAACAACTTTGCTAAGGGCATACTAAGCTCTTCCTTACATTCCTTTAATACTCTGGCAAATATCTCATCGGGACCAGGTGACTTATTAGGCTTTAGTTTGTCTATTTGCTTACTAACATCGTTACTAGTCACTACTATCTCGCTTAATTTGTTTTCTTCACTATCTCTGAATAGAGTCGGTGCCTCGGGTATCATGTTTAAATTTTCGCTGGTGAAAACTGTTGAAAAATATTTATTCAAATTATTGCTCATTTCTCCGTCGTTATCAGTGAGCTCGCCGGAGTCTGACCGTATTGGTCCAATCTTTTCTCGTGTTTTAGTTTGATACATTTGGTAGAATCCTTTGGGGTTTGTCTTCGCCTCCCTTGCTATCCTTACCTCATTATTCCTCTTGGCTTTCCTTATCTCGGTTTTAACCCTACTCGCCAATACCCTATAATAGTCCTGGAGGTGAATTTCGCCACGATTTATCCTTCTACCTATAGCCTTCCTTTGGCCAATGATGTTCTTTAAATAATTATTTATCCATTTAGGGTCATTGTTGTCTGATCTGAGTTTTTTGTATGGTATGTTCTGCCTTTGTGCATTAAGTAACTCATTATTTAAATTGTCGTGGAACTCGGCAATCTCAGATCTCGTTATCAGGTCGGAGTCATCTGTCAGGTTCACGGCCAAGCGCGACACCCCCTCTCTCAGCTGCCTCTTTAAACTGTCAAAGTTTGCCCTTCTGAAATCTGGTACTTCAGTGGAATTTTCCTTACGTCTGCCCTGAAAATCTAACTGGAATCTAATTTCTTTGTGATCGCTGTTTGCAAGTTCGTTCCCTACCTCGACATTGCTAATGAGGTTTTCTCTGTTCGACAGAACTACATCGAGTATATTATTACCCAGTGTGGGTTCGGTTATATGTTGACTTAGGAAACAGTCCTGGATCGTCTCGAGAAAATCCTCTGATTCTGAGTTACCTGTAAGGTCAGTCCAATCTATTTGGCCAAGGTTAAAGTCGCCTACTATACAGACTTTGTTGTGTATGGAAGCCCTGCGCATTTCATCCCAGATAAGTCGCTCATTGACTCTATCAAGATTGGGAGGTCTATATATTACTCCTGTGATTAATTTTTCCCTACCGTCGCTTAATTCTATCCAAATTGTTTCTGTATTCCTCTCAGTTTTTATTTCCTTATTTATTTCACACTTCAGATTATCCCTAACATAGATTGCTACTCCGCCTCCTTTCCTGGTCTGCCTATCGGTATGGAACAATTTGTAACCCGCAATTTGGTATTCGACCGGCAACTCACGTGAGTCTAGGTTGATCCATGTTTCAGTGAATGCTATTATATCGATTTTTTCGGTACATACCAAGGCCCTAATATCATCCATTTTGTTTCTCATACTTCTACTGTTCGCGTAGTATACATTTAAGTTAGTCGTGTTCTGAGTCCTCCCTTACCGCGTTTAGTTTTAATCTCCCTGTTTAATTTAGTTTTGTCATCATTCCTAACACTATTTCCCTGTAATCTTTTACTTGTTTACCCGCTCCCACTGCAGTCTCCCCACCCCCGTGCCCATATGTTCCCCTAGCAGTTTAAAGACTTCGATATCCTTTGAACTGCCCCCTCTAGAGACCCAGCCAGGGTTGCCACCCCATCCCGAGACAGGTGCACCCCATCCTTAGCATAAAGGTCCCTTCTGCCGTCGAAGTTGTCCCAGTTGTCAATGAATGGGACCGATATTGACTTGCAATATCTGTCAAGACGGTCGTTGACACCAACCGCCCTTGACAACCATTCACTGCCAACTCTCCTTCTAGGCAGGAAACCGCATATGATAGGGATCCCTCCCTTAGACCTAATATGATCTATAGCTGCCTTGAACTTATCAAGAAGCTCCTCGCTCCGACACCGGCCAATATCATTGCCTCCTGCACTGAGGCAGATAATGGGTTTGTTCCCATTACCAGACAAGATATTGTCTATCCTGTCAATTATATCCCCCACCCCTGGCAAACACACCCTCATCCTATTTTTGTTTTTACCACAAAAGGCCCTGTCCATGTACCTTACCTGTGAGTCACCAATAATTAAAGTTTTTATACCTTCCTTGTCATCCCTGTCCCTGACTGTACTAACGTCCAATTCGTCTATCAAGGGACTGAACGAGTTGGTACACTTAGCTGTTGTTGTCGTTGTTGTTGTATCCTGTCCCGCCTCCCCTTTTAACCTAGCCAGCTCTTCATTTAATTTCAGGTTCTCCAACGTGGCCCTCTCAATTTCTTCCTTGGCCCTCGCCAATTCTCCATGGACCACTCCAGTTTGGTCAACAAACTCTCATACCCAAGACCACACATAGCACTGGCCATATCTGATAATTACCCCTCGGGAGCTAACCCTGCCGTGACCTTTTCCCTAGTCTTGTAACTAACACTCCTTTGTATGAACCCAAGTACTTTGTTAGCCTTGTTTCGAGCAAATACACATTGTTGTCTTGGTTTAAGATTCCTACTTATTATTGCTCCTAAATCTTTCTCAGTCGGATTTCTCTATAACAACGTTGTTCATCTGATATCTGGTTTCCCTGTTTACATCTCCTAGACCAAATAGTTTACTTTTGTCCACATTAAATTTCATCTGCCATTTTTCAGACTATCCGAAAAAAAATGTATAGATCTTCTTGTAGTTTTGCGGAGTCCTCGTCAGATTTAATTACACGCCCCTTTAGTGTCATCAGCAAACTTACTTATGTTGCCTTGCCTATATCTATGTCGTTTATGTATACCCACGCCCACCCCCGCCCGCCCACCCTCTCAATGCATACCTTAATCGCTCATAATTGCCCTGTACGCCCACATCACACGCCTATATATACACGCCAGTAGTGTACCCTGGTCACCACCCGAGAATAGATGTGTGAGAGAGAGAGAGAGAGAGAGAGAGAGAGAGAGAGAGAGAGAGAGAGAGAGAGAGAGAGAGAGAGAGGTAAGAAAATAATACTCAATAAGCCAGCTGGTTACCGGAATAGGTCTTACTCAACAGGTGGTAATGGGACTGTCACAGATGGTTATGGGACGGTCACAAGTGGTAATGGGACTGTCACAGATGGTTATGGGACGGTCACAAGTGGTAATGGGACTGTCACAGATGGTTATGGGATGGTCCTGCACAAAAGATGGTGAAGGTCGGTCAGGGGTGTAGTGATGATCCGTCCCACGGGTGTTATCGGATCTGTTAATTTGGCTCATTTTCCTCTTGTAACAATGGTTCTAAATTAGACAAATTTAGATTAAGGCGCGAAATAGGTAAACACTGGTTTGGAAACAGAGTAGTGGATGAATGGAACAAGTTACCAAATATCATCATTAACTCGAATACGCTGAATAGCTTCAAACATAGGTTGGATGCTTATATGAGCAATAGGGGTTGGGTGTAAACGGGACTGCCCAGTATGGGCCAATAGGCCCGCTGCAGTTTCCTCCCTTCTTATGCTCTTATAAGGTGCCGTCTGTCCGTCCGTCTATCTGTCCATCCTTTTTTTCCCTTTGTCCATCTACCTCTGTCTATCTATCTATCACTTTCACGTCTTACTACGAACCCCTCCCTACGCCCTCACCCCCTGACGTTAAGGAGCTCCCTCCCCCTACACCCTCACCCCCCGACTTTAAGGAGCTCCCCCCCCCCTACACCCTCACCCCCCGACGTTAAGGAGCTCCCCCCCCCCTACACCCTCACCCCCCGACGTTAAGGAGCTCCCCCCCCCCCCCCCCCGTGAGCCAGCGTCTGTCCACCACCCTGTACATTTACTCGCCTCCTGGACAACCACTTCTCGTCTTAGACTGACATGAGATGCAAGATGGAACAACAAATGGGTACATAGACCACATGAACTGAACTCCGTGTCAGGTCAGAGGTCACGTCGTTAATTCCCTATTTGATTATTAAGTAATGAAGAAATTATATCAATGAATTGGCAACTCAATTACAACGAGGAACTAGGACAGCCACAAGATTCTCAGATCAAATTTTCTTCAATATTTAAGCAAATATAAGAACATTTGGAAACTTCTCGTGACCTTAAATAACAATGAATAGTTTATTATTATGAACATTCTACCTTTGGTTTGTTTAATATTTATCCTGACAGTGATACAGCCGAAAATAGATCCACCAATCACAATTACATACAGCCTTACTTTACCAAGGTGGGGTCGGTGCATCTTTGGCTGACTGTACATCACCAGCCTTAGACCCGCCGTAATCTTCAGTACAGGATAAAGTTACACACGGACGTCCCCGCTTACAGGTGATCTCAGTGTTGTGTCGAGTGATGGTGAAAAACTCTGATAATTCGCCTATATGTCTACCTGGGTATAGATGGTATGTTTTGGGCATGGATTTGACCTATGACAGTTAAGGAGTGATCTATGACCGTCAAGGGTGACCTATGACCTTCAGGATTGATCTATGACTTTCAGGATTGACCTATAACCTTCATTGGTGACCTATGACCTCCAGGAGTGACCTTGATCTTCGACATGGCGAGTTGAATATGGTGATCAGAACTTTGTCTAATGGCGAAACATATCCTTGTAAAGTTATGTCAAATATCTATATAGGAATTATGGTCCCGGAGCTTCCTTGGCGTTAAGCGAGTCACACTATCCAATACTTGACGCTAAGGGAGACGTGTCATCCAAATACTATACTATGGTCATCTAAACACGACGATCTCACCAACATCCAAGTTTGAGGCACATCTGATAGGGAATCATAGGCGTTATAGTCGTAACTGGAAAATATATTTACATTTGCCTGCATTTGTATTTGTAAATGTAAAGACCAAGAAAAAAAAAGTCGCGTTTTACCTGCCTATCGTTATGTTCTGAAACCGTTGACGAAAAATTTGGATAAACTGACAGTGATACTTCGAGGTTCGAGTCTGAACGAGGAACTTTGCCATAATTCTTCGTCGTGGGTTTCAGAATATAAGGCACGGTAATTGTGTAAGGCTTGAATTTTCATTGACTGTAACGGTTACTGTGTATGTTTATGTATGTTTCTGCACCTATCAATGAATTACTGTATTTTAAATGTATCCGTGTGTGTGTGTGTGTGATATATATATATATATATATATATATATATATATATATATATATATATATATATATATATATATATATATATCAGTACTTGTAACTGTACCTACACATTTATTAAACACTTAAACCAAATATTAAGTTGATATTACATTAAGTGTTAAGTCACGTGGTTATGGGGATGGATATAATATTTTGTGTTTCTTATATTTCTTACCGTAGAGTTCGATACCTTCACATCGGTTACTTACAGGAGATTATGGCGTATCTACGTAGAAATTCACTCCACCACCCGACATTCCATGATTTATACTTGATAAATGATGATTTAATGAGTTCCATTAATTTCCAACATCCATCTAAGTTATTGGTTATACTTTGTCATAACCAATCAGTCATTACCTTGAGCAATAATAAGATAGGATCACAGATACGGGCAGATTATTGCACTTACATTTATTTGTCAAGCTTCCATACAATGATTTACAATTTGCATGGATATATGAATCACTCACGTTCACGCCGTAATAAAATTGATCTTGTAAAGAGGAAATTTTCAACCTGGGGACACATGTGACTACTCTACTATGGGTATGACTTAACATAGCCTTAGTTCCTAAAGTGGTACATTCACTGACAGCCTGAATCACTCTTGTTGCAACCAGGCTTTCACACATGATCTTCTTTCCAAGGGGAGTAACAAACCTTGGGTTGACACACATAGTCTCGTGTCACTGACAGTTATTGTAGACGGTGTCGTGCAGGAGAACCGGTAAGGTGACTTAGGTTGAAACACACACACACAGTCTCTTTTCATTGACAGTCCACAGGACGGTGTCGTGGTAAAGGACTCTGGAGCGTCCCATTTCCTTAAGGAAGAGGATGATGAGGACGCCTTAACTAACCCATAGTCTAGGGTCTACTAGCTAAAAATGTGGTTTTGGGGCGTGAGACACGATGGGCAATACAACAGTGTCTCAATCCCCCCCCCCCCCCCCTAGACTGGCTCACATACCCACTAACATTGGAGTTGGGTTGTGTGGGTAGGCCCAAAGCAACCTATGACAGTGTTGTTGATAAGGATCAAGACGTGAAGACTGTGAAATCATTGGCTAACAAGACGTGTACAGTACAAGTGTCCCAATTCACTACGGCAGAGGGCAGTGACCGTGTCTCCAGTCACAACAAGTGTTGTACCTCTCACAGAACACATGTGACCGACCGTGACCCAACCTCTGATTTACACCAAACTTTTAAGGAATGATACACGAGCGTTTTAATTCTGGTGTGTAAACTCTGAAAAGCTTTAAAAACACGAGGACTAGTTTACAGGCAAAAGAAGCTACGTCATGCATTACTACAGCTAAAGGCAGGAACCTAACTCTCACCTGCATCATAAAAAAGTTGTATTTACTGTACATCCTCTCCTAAAAGATAGAATTTAGTTTTGAGTTGCAAGATCAGAGAGCTATAGTGGTTATGGTCCAATGCTGAAAGCTAAACGGTAATGAGCGCCATCATACAAACTGAAACCAACTCGTCCGCTCATACAAACAGTCTAGCTTTGTTTTAAGACTCATACAAACACTCTAGCTTTGTTTTAAGACTCATACAAACACTCTAGCTTTGTTTTAAGACTCATACAAACACTCTAGCTTTGTTTTAAGACTCATACAAACACTCTAGCTTTGTTTTAAGACTCATACAAACACTCTAGCTTTGTTTCAGGACTTATACAAACATTCTAGCTTTGTTTTAAGACTCATAAAAACACTCTAGCTTTGTTTTAACACTCATACAAACACTCTAGCTTTGTTTTAAGACTCATACAAACACTCTAGCTTTGTTTTAAGACTCATACAAACACTCTAGCTTTGTTTTAAGACTCATACAAACACTCTAGCTTTGTTTCAGGACTTATACAAACATTCTAGCTTTGTTGTAAGACTCATACAAACACTCTAGCTTTGTTTCAGGACTTATACAAACATTCTAGCTTTGTTTCAGGACTCATACAAACATTCTAGCTTTATTTTAAGACTCATACAAACACTCTAGCTTTGTTTTCACTCATACAGCTCTACACGTCCACTCCTAAAAGCACTTTAGCTGTGGGCCCCGTAAAGCTGGGCCCTCATGAATGATTCACTCACTTCTCGCTCACTTTGTCCTGTTTTATAGCTTACTCACTCCGGGATGAACAGAGACACACACACACACATACATATATATATATATATATATATATATATATATATATATATATATATATATATATATATATATATATATATATATATAAACCCCCTCGCCCTCCCCATCATATCAAATAACCAACAAACTCAGTTGTAAAAAAAAAAAAAAAATTTGCGAAACTTATCAATATATTCAGGTACAAAAAACATGTTTCCTTCAGAGTGAAATCTAATTAAAACTTGGTATAAATGTGTGGAGGGAGGGAGGGAGGGAGGGGGGGGGGTGAGAGGGGGAGATGAGGAGGAGGGGGAGGAAGGAGTCTGGTTGTCTCCACCTGCGTTCACCTGGAGACACTCAATCGATACCCGCTCACACCTGCTGTTGCACCTCGGACGCCCATATTCCTCACAGGTAGGTAGGTAGGTGTTCCTGCATTCCTCCCCTCACCATCACCCCCCCTCACCTCCCCTACCCCCCGCCATGCACCGCCAGCCATCCATCACCACTCACTCAGACGGACCAAAGTTACCCTTAACTTGCACAGGTCACCAGGTGCGTCACCACTTATGTATGATCACCAGTTATTCCCAGTTCATCACCACTGATTCCTACGCGGTCACCACTGATTCTTACGGTCACCACTCATTCCTACGCGGTCACTATCTCAATCCTAAACGGTCAACAGTCATTCCTACGCGGTCACCATTCATTCCTACACGGTCACTATCTCATTCCTACATGGTTACCAGTCATTCCTACGCGGTCACCAGTCATTCCTACGCGGTCACCACTGACTCTTACAGTCACCAGTCATTCCTATGCGTTTACCACTGATTCCTACGCGGTCACCAGTCATTCCTACGCGTTTACCACTGATTCCTACGCGGTCACCAGTCATTCCTACGCGGTCACCAGTCATTCCTACGCGGTCACCAGTCATTCCTACGCGGTCACCAGTCATTCCTACACGGTCACCACTCCTTCCTTTATGCATCACCAAACACAAGTCCTCCTCACCAGTCACCTGTGAATCTCACCATCACACCAGTCACGGCTTAATAACATTACACACATTAAAATATTTACCCACTAACTGTTAACTGTTTCGACTTGTTCTTTCACGCGTAAATCCGCAGCAGTTATCGAGAGAGAGAGAGAGAGAGAGAGAGAGAGAGAGAGAGAGAGAGAGAGAGAGAGAGAGAGAGAGTTGAAGTTATGGCGACATTTACCCAAAAAGATAACAATAATAACAACAACAATAATAATAATAATAATGATAACAATACTAATGATAATAATAATAACCACGTGGACTCGGGAACACAACCACCTCTACTATTCAACTCTTCTTCAAAGTTCAGATTCTTGTAAAACCCTCAACCCTAGTAAGTGAATGTGTGAGAATGTACCTTAACTGGCTTAGTGGAATGTTCAATTTTAGTGTTCAAGTTAACCAGTCAGAGACATGTTTACAACTTCAGTTAACAGTCCGTGAAGATGTTGAACTAAACATCACGTTGATCAAGATAGGAATAACATTTTTGTTTTGTTTAGTAATCTCAAAGTCATAACACGAACAGTACCTGAGGCTCCATGGTTATTTAGCCTTGATGAGTACCATGACGCACACACACACACACAATATAACGGCCCGTGAGACCCAACAACAACCAGCGATGTGTTAATCCGTCTACGATAGGAAGGCCTGGGACCACACCTCACTCATATAACACCATCTGTGAGGGAATTACTACACCACGTGATGCCCCTCATAACACCATCTGTGAGGGAATTACTACACCACGTGATGCCCCTCATAACACCATCTGTGAGGGAATTACTACACCACGTGAGGTCCCTCATAACACCATCTGTGAGGGAATTACTACACCACGTGATGCCCCTCATAACACCATCTGTGAGGGAATTACTACACCACGTGAGGCCCCTCGTAACACCATCTGTGAGGGAATTACTACACCACGTGATGCCCCTCATAACACCATCTGTGAGGGAATTACTACACCACGTGATGCCCCCTCATAACACCATCTGTGAGGGAATTACTACACCACGTGAGGTCCCCCATAACACCATCTGTGAGGTAATTACACCACGTGAGGCCCCTCATAACACCATCTGTGAGGGAATTACTACACCACGTGGTCCCTCATAACACCATCTGCGAGGGAATTACTACACCACGTGGTCCCTCGTAACACCATCTGTGAGGGAATTACTACACCACGTCAGGTCCCTCATAACACCATCTGCGAGGGAATTACTACACCACGTCAGGCCCCTCCTTACACCATCTGGGAGGGAGTTACTACACTACGTGTTTGCTGTTCAACACGTACAATCTTACATTAATCTGTATGTTCACTGTATGTTCCTTTACCTTTCTCTAATGAAGGCTTTTGTTAAACCACCAATGTATGTAATAAGTCATTTATGTCCAATGTATATTTTCAGCCTTCGGGCTGCAGAACTTTTTCAATAAACCGTTAATTATTATTATTATTATTACAAGTCATATACGCACATAAACACACACACACACACGGTCAACAACAAGAGAGAGAGAGAGAGAGAGAGAGAGAGAGAGAGAGAGAGAGAGAAGAGAGAGAGAGAGAGAGAGAGAGAGAGAGAGAGAGAGAGAGAGAGAGAGAGAGAGAGAGAGAGAGAGAGAGAGCACCTCCTTCTCACCTGCAGGCCCACAGGTAGGTAGAATATATCCCAAGTGCAATCCTCCGAGGTTGAGAAAATTACCAACATTATTATACATTACTTCTTCCTGGTCGGGGGAGGGGGCGGGGGACACCTCACGCAACACGCCTTACTCACTGAGCTTCGTGGCTTTTATATACTGTAACTCTTAATAGACTACGATTTCTAACACGATAACAGGAGTATTATATTGTTGTCACCTTTTTTTTCTATAATTACAATAAAAAAAAACTAAAAACAGAAAAATACAGAAAAACAGAACAGAAAATCAGGAAAAATAAAGAAAAATAGAAACCATTAAAATAGAAAAATAAATACAAAACCAAAAAAAGAGAGAGAAAACAAAAATACTTAAAAAATGTCTCCCAAATTATACTCTTTGACTTATAAAACTCCCAAACAATGCCCCACTTTCGCTCTTTTTTTTAAATATGGCACTGATAAATCTGAACTCTGGCACTGAGGGTGGGTCTTTCCTCTAAATCTTTACAGGATATCTATCACCAACTGAAGTAGTCTTTCTTGACCTGAGGAAGTAATTGGCGGTGATAACAACTAGAGGGAGACAGAGGAGGAGGAGGAAGAGGTGGTGTTACTGACGCTCCACAACTTTCACCATTTTAGTTCGGGGAAAATACCGAGGGAATCGGTAAACAGTAGTGGCTGTGTACGGACGGCATGACTCACTCACCCACACACACACGGACACCTGCGAGGTCTTCATTTGGCCCTGTTATGTATGTATGTATGTATTGGATAAGCATATGTATGCATGGGGAACGATATGCATGTATGTATGTATGTATGTATGTATGTAAGTTCGAGAGTAAAATGAGCCAACGTCACATGAGGTCGACCATCACCCCTAAATTCCTCCTACTCACCCTCTTCCAAGACCCCACTCACCTAACCTCCCCGTCCCCTCCCAAACACTTTCCCTTCTACACCCCATCCCCCCCCCTCCCTTGGCCCCAGCCTCCTCCCCCCCCCCGTCTCCCTTATCAGTGTAGACAGTAGAGTAGGCGACGTTATCAGGCAGGAAACGCACACGCTCACTCGTGTTTTGAGACGTCCGATAGTTGATAGCGTGTTCTTTGTTTACTGGGAGCTGACGACGACGCTACCACCGGTCCTGGCCTACGCACACACACACACACACACACACACTCTTACTTTTCCTACTGGCTCTGATTTTCCTCCCTTTCCCTGTGGTGTCGATATAAGGAGGAAGAGACGTCCCCTCCCTCCTGCCTTCCTCCCTCCCTCCCTCCCTCTCTCTCTCTCTCTCTCTCTCTCACTTAACTTGAGGTGCCGACTGCCACGGATGTACTGTACACCCACAGGTTGTTGACACCTTGACACCGCCGCCCAGCCTGACGCAGAGTTACACGTCGACAACAAGAGTTGAGAGTTACGGCAGGAACTTACCCTCACTGTCCGAGTGCCAGTATAATACATCCTCACTACGTTTATTACCTGATAGATATACTTTCCGTTCTGCTATACTTTGACAAACACACACACACACACACACACACACAGTACAGTACGTTTCAGCGTGAGGTTATGGACATCCTGCTTGCACTGTCATAAGCTCAGTTCCAAATGGAAGGGAAGTGAGTTATCTTTTTACAACACACCAACAAGACCAATTCGAAATATTCTCTCTTCTCCCCTAAGCCACTCTGTTAGTTATGGTGAATGAGACCACAAAGACGGGAGCCACAAACAATATTCTTTCTTGACCACGGGCGGCGGCTGTACGTCTGGGGCCACACACTCAAAAGCATTTACGGGACTGTAGCTGTTTGTTTACTCCGTAACTGGAGTTACAGTCCCTGATCGATCGGTATACTCAAAACAAATATTTGTCAGTGGACTCCGTAAACGAGGCCGAAACTTACAGGACCTCCTTAGCTGCTGTAACACGCTCAACCCGGATATAGTAAGTACGCTATTTCCCGATTGTATAAAATCAATATCTGTATGTTGTAATAAAGCTTGTTAGACTTGTTTCATCATAGACTAATGAAGAAAATGTTGTGTACATCAACATACTAAAATACGATATTACAGTTTGTCTTTTTAGTTATTTTTTTTTACGAGAAGAAGTGGCTTGAGTGTGTTTATATTCGTCACGGAATGGAAGAGACGGAGCTTTTGTCTTCTTGCAACTTTTCAAGTAATTTGTACCATATTGCAAAATTTTTATTGTCCATATTTATGGTACAAATATTTTTTATGACTGAGTAAACTTGCAGATAGACCTTAATAATGTGGTATAGCCGTAGATATCCGTCAGTAATGAAAGCCAAATACGAGGTCAAATGAACATTTTTGCCTAGACTTCGCCATATTGAACCAATAGCCTGCGCCTTGGTATGGCTAAGACCAAGTTATAACAAGCTATTCTGTCAGGTTTCCAAGAAGTACCCATGACTCATATTTAAAAATGCCTAGCGCAATCTAATTTCATCAAACCTAATAAAAAGGGGGTAAAAATTAACAGTGGTATAGCATTTTTTTTCTTAAAAAAAGAATTATGTGCATAGGTTTTTTATCTGATACATTCAGTAATGATTTTTCGCTGCAAAATTAGTGAAATGTATCTTACCCTAACTAACCTAACCTAACGTTACCCTACCTAACCTAACCTAAGCTAAGAAGGCCGCAACGTACATGACAAACAATTAAGTTCTCTAGAAAAAATTATATATATATATATATATATATACGCTGATAACCACCAGGAAAGAAGAAAACACGAAGTTCCCAAGCGCTTTCGTGTAATTCACATCTTCAGGGGTGAATTACACGAAAGCGCTTGGGAACTTCGTGTTTTCTTCTTTCCTGGTGGTTATCAGCATATACCTAGATCACGCGCACCTACAGTGATTTACTTGCATATATATATATATATATATATATATATACATGAAGTAAATCACTGTAGTGCGCGTGATCTAGGTATATGCTGTGGTATCAGCATATATATACATATATATATATATATATATATATATATATATATATATATATATATATATATATATATATATTCATATATATATATATATATATATATATATATATATATATATATATATATATATATATATATATACATTTTTTTTTTAAATACATTTGCAGAGATAAACTTTTTTATATCATTTCTCCAACATATCTATAAATCTGTTGATATATAAACGTAACTTAAGATGCCACTATTATGCATTTTAACCTTTGATTAATTATCTCTGCAAATGGATTATAAAAGAGGAAATGTTAGGTTAGGAAGGTATGCTAAGGTTAGGTAAGGTTAGGTAAGGTTAGGAAGGTATGCTAAGGTTAGGTAAGGTTAGGTAAGGTAAGGTTTGCTAAAGGTTAGGTTACATTAGGTAAGGTTAGGTCCTCAAGTATTACTCTAAAACATAATTCCATCTTCAATAATGACACCTTGAAGTACGTCTAGCAGCTCTGTGTGTTTTGGTAATGGTTGTATAGTAGAGAAAACGGCCTTATTTCCGCCTTACAATTGCTTACGAGGTCTCAAAGGTCACCTTAAGTTATAAAGGAAAGTCAGCCATTTTAAATAGATTTGGGGACTTCGTAATTCTTTAGTGAATCACCACCACAAGAGTTTATGAACTTTTAAGAACTTACGATGATCGTATCTCGTTAGTGAATCTGGGCCCAGGTCAAAAGGCATTACGGCTGGTGAGAATACTGCTGTTCCTACCAGAAAGCAGCTTCAAATGTGAGTAGTTGGCAGGCAAGAGGACGTCTTTCTCTCTGCTCGGAAGGGAAGTTTATCTCAATTAAAAACAATGTTAGTGTGTTTAATCTAATTTATTATGAGTACTTCCTCCTCTCTGAAATTTGGTCGCCTCTTCTTTTCGGTAGGCCCTTTCATCTTTTGTTTACAAACAAACTAATATCAAGTGCATCGATCTCGGCTGATTTCTCCTTCTCTTGTGATTGGTTGATGATTTTGTTAACTGAGCGACGATTGGCCAACTAGCTCATGCACTGCCATCAACCTTCGGACAAGAGAACTGAATTTACAGTGGAAACACTAGAGTTACAGACTGCTTATGGACCCGTAATTAAATTTTGAGTATGAGAAATTTACGGGACTGTAGGCAGTCTGTAAGTTACAGTACCGTATGTCTGCTGCTGTACGTAACTGATGAGGCGTTTAAGTAAGCGGCCCCTGAACCCCAACACAAGAGTGGCGTAGTACTGAAAATGGATTGCTCACGTCATTACCATTATGATTGACTGTGTGTATAGTTCACCTGGCGAGGGATATTGAGGTAAATGATGTAGCTAGAGTGAACTACAGGCAGGTATACATGTACTAAGCGGCCGGGCCCTTGTGTCACCTAGAATTGTAGAATTACTGTTCCCTGCCACCAAGCGCGCCGCATCACCTCAACGCTCTGAGTCCAACGCCAGATGTACCCTTTACCAGTCCTCTCCCGCCGCTGCCACTGTCTCAGAATACCGGACATTGAAGTTATAGACAACAACGTCAGACGCACCTTCGCCACCCTTTTCCTGCTAGTGGCATTATTTTTTTTTTATTTCACCGGTTATTGGCATTATAGACAACAACGTCAGACGCACCTTCGCCAGTCTTTTTCGCACTGCTGAGAGTTGCTTGAAGGCGTACACACACACACACACACACACACGTCGCCAAAAAACCAGATATCAAAATTAAGGTTAGGAGAATAGTGCCAAGTACCTGTGAGAGATCGATACCTGTAGTCCTTATCTGGTCTAGGAAATCAACAAGTACCCAGTGCGTCACATTAACGAGGGACAGGTTGGTACTTCCGCTCATTAGCGAATTTTATCTGAACTTAATGTGACACTAATGCCAACCTCAAGTAATTATATCTTTAACCCTGTGAGTACGATAACTTAACCCTATGTGCACGATGAAATAACCTCTTGAGTACAATGACTTTACCCCATGAGTACGGTGAGCTTGTGAGGCGAGTGCAACGTGTGAGGCGAGTGAAACATATGAGGCGAGTGAAACGTGAGGCGAGTAAAACGTTGGGCGAGTGAAACAAGCTTCATCTTCCACCGCCAGACGCCTCAAAGTCATTACAGTATCTCTGAAACATAACGCCACACAAGCCTGATACGCCATTAGTACAACCAGGCCATAAAAACACTGTACCCGCAACCACTAAGTACCCGGGACTTCCCCTGCTTACGCCAGACGAATGTTCTCCCAGGTCACCCTTCTACCCGTAGAGTGTCGTTCCTTCTCTGTTTAATTCCCACGACACGTCCTCAAAGCATGCGACACCACCGTCTCATCTCCCCGCCTCTTCCCCCTTTTCCCTCCCTCCCTACCTACCCCCCTCTCCCCACACCTCCCCCCTCTCTCCCCTACAGCCCGCATCCCCCCTTTACCACCACCACCATGCAGGCTCGTGGTCATCTTGTCAGTGCGGGACATTATAACGACAGAGTGACTACCTAACAACACTTCTCACTTCACCTTGCCCCTGGTCGACCAGCTCTCACGGCGACATCACCTACAAAAACAACAGGAGCAGCCAGCCAGCCAGCCACCGAGGGCGTTCTTACCAGGTACAACTTAGAATTTCCTGTCTACGTTTTAAAAGCAATTGCTTGTTAGTGGGAAGCCGTAATGGCCAGACAGATAATGAAGGAGGGGGGGGGGAGGTATGCTGAAGAAGAAGAAGAAGAAAGTGGATTATATATACTTCGACGTCAATAGTTAGTGACCACAGGGACTCCTGTGTGTCATAACCCTGTAACACATTTAACCAATCACATCTCCTCACCACCGTAGCTGATGATGTGAGATAAACGCAGCTAACTTACAATTAAATATTAGTAAATAACAAGAGTCTTCCGCAATAACGATTCTCAAACACACTTACGGTTAATCTCTTGACCTTTTTCCTCCCATACCAGAGGACGAGAGAGGGACCAGACATCTTGCTATGGTATAATGAATCAATTCGACCTCTCAACTTCGTGTCGTAGCTTAAGTTAAACCAGTTGTAAATTCTCACATTTCCACTTAAGGGAGAAAAGTTTAATGTGTACGATCTTACGAAGCTTACACAATAAGGCTCGCCCTGTTTGCCAACTCCGCCGGTTCAGAGTAACAAAGTGTGTGTGTGTGTGTGTGTGTGTGTGTGTGTATTGTATTGTTGTCTTAAGTTACGACACAGGTGCGGATAAACACACAGGTATATTATGCTTTTATCACCATCAATAAATACCAGGATCCGGATTTTGACAAGTTATTATATATCAAATTATCCGGCCTCACCTCTATCCCCCGCCCCACACCGCCGCCACCTGCAACACCATTATCACCACCACCACTCCCATCACTACTCCCAAAACCACTATCACTCTTACCACTATCATCACCACCACAACCAAACACTGGAGACGTGAGACCTAACACAACTAACTCACTTCAGATAAACAAGAAAAAGAAAAACAACGTAGTCAGTCAATTCAGTTGTGCATTGTTGAGTCCTTTCAGTCAGACAGCGTCCTTTAGTTACTAGGAACGAACACACACACACACACACACACACACACACTAAGAACAACCCCCCCCCCCCCCCCCAAAAAAAAAAAACCAAGAGGTGGGCGATGGGCTCAAGAGGATGACAGTATTTCAGACCAATTAGATTCACTGTCAAGCTGCCCTGATAGTGATGCCAGCTGGGACAAAATAGTGTGCCGTGAGTATTGACTTCTGTGTCTTGTGATCTGAGGAATTTTTAATAATCTTATTTATTTTATATATATCATCGTGTTTATTATGTGTTGATGATGATGATGATGGAAGACAAGACGAAGGAATGTTTGACTGAGAATTACTCCTTTCTCTCCTTCTCTCTCTCTCGAAAGCAAAATTAGCGTCAAATTAGCATCGCATTATTACCATTAGCTGAAGCCAATTACCACACCAATTTGAATGATCATTACCGAGCATGGAGAGGAAATACGCACGCACACACACACACACACACACACACACACACATCATACCGAGGCCTCTATATATACCATCATCCTCTAAACCAGCAGAAAGATACCGAGATACCGACCGCTACTGAGTTACCGAGATTCCATTAGTCTTCCTACTGACCTCTACTGACAGACACGCAGGAACAACGCCATGAGAAAAGGCTATTTTATTCCTCGTGCCAAGATCGTCGTCAGGGAGTCTACTCTGATCTAACGATATTATCACCAGGTATTAATCTTGTTGGTGAGGGTAAAATGATCTTCCTCCTCCTCTTGTTCTTCCTCTCCCTCCTCCTCCTGTTCTTCATACCTTGTTATCGTGTCATTAGAATCTATAAGTTATCATGCGACGTTAATTTGTCTATGAAGTAATTAAAAAAAAATTATTACGATGTATTATTATTAGATTAGTGTTATGACGTCATTAATAACCAGGTGAGGGGCATTACTTGAGGGGGTATAGGGTAGTTATTAGGTCAGTTGGTTAAGCTCGGGTACACATTGGCTGCCCACGGCGTCCATTACCTCATTTTAATAATAATCCTTCACGACCTTTGACTTTCTCGATAATTCTTGCATGATAAATGACACACACACACACACACACACACACACACACACAAGTGACGCTGTGTCGACCAATGCGAAAGCCATATGGTGGATGACGTCACCGCGGCACCAAGACTACAGCTTGACGACGTCACCACACGACACCAACCAGAGTCCATGACGTCATTGCACTTAATATATGACGTCACGAGCAGAGGGTAGAGGAGTAATGGCAGGTGATGACGTCAGAAGTCGTCATAAAACTCAAGTGGTCACCTCGTTATTATCACCACCCTGTCTCTCCCTCCTCCTATCTCTCTCATTCTTTTATTCCTTCTTCTCTATATTTATACTTTACAAAATACTTCAAATTTACCTGGAAAAATATCAAATTAATTTTCATCTTCACCTACTGTAAAATAACACGAAAATTATGTATATATATATATATATTCTTTTAACGTTCATATCTTATCAGTTCACGCCACAAAGTATACTAGATATTAAGGGAGATTATTAGTGTGTATGTTGTGTTTGTGAAGGAGTTATCACTTGTATCTTTAGGTAGTAAATGTCGCCTCCCTGACCTGCTTGCACTGCCTTGTATACACGTCGTCTAGTTTGGCTTGTTAGTTGGTAATTTCTCCAGATTTATCCTTGTAATTATTGAAACTAAAAACAACTTTGACAAAAACATCAACAAAAACACTAACAAGCACACACACACGCACACACACACACGCACACACACACACACCTGGTGTCTCCATGACCAGCCCACGCCCGGGCCATCAACTGTAAACTATAATAATTTGTATGTTCAATCATTGCTCCTTCTTCTCTCAGTAATGAAAGCTTTTGTTAAAGGCCCACCCACCCCATGTCTTTGTATGTAATAAGTCATTTTTGCCCAATGTATATTTTCAGTCTTCGGGCTGCCGACTTTTTCAATAAACCGTTAATTATTATTAGACACAGGACACTTGGGGCACCCACGCCAGAGCTGAGGACCATCTACAACGCATTTATTCTCCTCATATTAACGCATGCATCACCAGCCTGGTCGTCTTCTCTCAACTCCACCCAACAACGTCAGCTAGAGAAGGTACAGAAAAGGGCCTGCAGAATCATGCTCGGCGCAGAATACTCCGGCTACAACAACGCTCTCTCCACCCTGGAAATGCCATCTCTCAGTGACCTCCACCACCACGCACTAGCAGGGTTTGGCAGTGGACTACTGCACCATCTTCGTCGTCACCACCTATTGCCACCTGCAGTCCCCCGCCCACCTTGCGCAGTCCGCCACTACAACAAAATTCAGCCCATAAGAGCCCGCACTGATAAGATATAAGAACAGCACCATCCCATCTATTGTTAAAATAATAACCAGCTCCCGATTTATGTATTGAACGTATATCATTGCCTAAATCACATGTAAGTTTGTATATTTTCAGCCACCGGCTGCAACTCTATTAATAAACCGTTTATTATTATTATTATTATTATTACACACACACTATGGCAGCCGTCAGGTGGAAAAAGAAAATATCTATCCCCGGTATAATAATAATAATATTATTAACAACAACAACAACAACAACAATAATAATAATAATGATAATAACAACGACAATAATAGTTATAATAATAACAATAATAATAATAATAATAATAATAACAACGACAATAATAGTTATAATAATAACAATAATAATAATAATAATAATAATAATAATAATAATGATAATAACAACGATAATAATAGTTATAATATTAACAACAATAATAATAATAATAATAATAATAATAATAATAATAATAATGATAACAACGACAATAATAGTTATAATAATAACAATAATAATAATAATAATAACAATAATAATAATAATAATAACAATAATAATAATGATAATAACAATAATAATAATGATAATAACAATAATAATAATAATAATAATAATAATAATATTAATAATGAAAATAACAACAACAATAATAATAATAATAATAATAATAATAATGTAATAGTAATAACAGCAAAGCCACCGCAGACGAACATTCGCCCATGTTCTGCCCGCGGTGGAGTTACATCGCGGTCCACAGACATGAGGCAACGATAACGCACTGTCTCCGGCCAACGCAAAACACCTGGGAATTAATACAGGTATACGCACTAATTTACGCGAAACTAATGATAATTGTTTCCATACACTGATAGGCAATTATATAACTTATATAATCATTGTAAGTGTGTATATTATTACACCTGTGAGGTTAGGATTAATTTGTCTATATTTTTACCTTTAATTAGTTAATACAGACGTGGGTCAAGGGGAGTATGATGATGATGGCGACGATATACGAAGAAGAAAAAAATACGCGAAAAAAAATCGAGAAAAGGAACACTTGAGTCGATACATAACGCAGAGTATACGCATCACTAGGACACATGACGCAATATACGCAGCACTTCGACACATACATGACGCAATATACGTAGCAATTCGACACATATACGACGCAATATACGTACCACTCACACATACATGACGCATTATACGTAGCACTTAGAAAAAACATAACGCAAAGTGACGCAATATACGCACCACTTACATATATACATGACGCAATATACGCATTATTCGTAACATTAATACCTAGATAAACTAAACATACACAGATGTAACACCACAACAATAGGCGTCAATATACGCAAAAATATACGTAAGCAAATGACGCAATCACACAACTATAATACAAAAAATACACATAACAAGAACAAAGACATGAAAAAATACACAGAACCAAGAACACATACAAATGACGCAATACACACACACACATACACACAAATGACGCAATACACACACACACACACACAAATGACGCAATACACACACACACACATACACACAAATGACGCAATACACACACACACACACACACACACAAATCAAGCAATACTAGAAAAAGAGATGATATAGACATACACATTATCCAGACGTATAAAGTATTCCATATACACAGCGGAAACTAAATTAAAGAAGACAAAATCCCCAGGGCCGGGTGAAATTTTCCTTCGAGTTTTGAAAGAGTGTAAGGAACAGATTAGCGGACCCCTGGTAAATTTATTTACAAAATCATTAGACACGGGAGTTGTGCCAGACTTGTGGAAACAGGCAATTGTAGTACCCATATTCAAAAAGGGAGACAGAGCATCAGCGTCAAATTACCGGCCGATTAGTTTGACGTCAGTAGTGGGGAAATTTCTTGAATCAATTATAGCAAATAGCATCCGATGGCATTTAGAGAAAAACAAATTAATCTACGACTCTCAACATGGATTTACAAAGGGAAAATCTTGTCTAACAAATCTGCTGACTTTTTTTTAGGAAAGTCGTCTATGAGGTATTAGATAATGACGAAAATTACGATGTTATTTACTTAGACTTTAGCAAAGCGTTTGACAGAGTACCGCATCAGAGGCTTCTGAGAAAAGTTAATGCTCGTGGTATCGAGAAGAAAGTTTTAAATTGGATAAAATCATGGCTCACCGATAAACACAGAGGGTCAGCGTAGATGGTGTTAAATCTGAGTGGGGCTGTGTAACCAGTGGGGTTCCCCAGGAGTCAGTACTAGGCCCACTCTTGTTCATAATGTACAACGACCTAGATACTGGGATCAGCAGTGACAGAAGCAAGTTTGCGGATGACATCAAAATAGGGCGGCAGATTAATTCAGGGCAGGATGCAAATGCACTACAGGAGGATTTAAATAAACTGCAGGAGTGGTCAGAAAAATGGCAATGAAATTCAACACCAGCAAGTGCAGCGTACTTAATATTGGAAGAACACATACTGTCAATGTATACAGCCTTAACAACATCAACCTAGAGAAGTCGACTAGTGAAAGAGACTTAGGGGTACTTGTATGCCCGGACCTTCGGCCTAGAAAACAGTGCGTTAATGTTCGAAATAAGGCAAACAGAGTATTAGGTTTTATATCTAGAAGTGTTCAGTTCTGGTGCCCTTATTATAAAATAGTTATCAATTCACTGGAGTCGGTGCAGCGAAGAATGACAAAAATGATTCCGGTACTTAGAAACCTTCCATATCAAGATAGATTAAAGAAACTAAACTTGCATTCCCTAGAAAATTCGAAGAGTGCGAGGATATATGATAGAAGTATTTAAGTGGGTGGAAGGAATCAATAAAGGGGATATAGATAAAGTTCTTATAATATCCGAGCAGGATAGGACTCGGAGCAACGGATTTAAGTAGGATAAATTTAGGTTTAGGAGGGAGATAGGAAGGAACTGGTTCACAAATAGGGTGGTGGACGAGTGGAACAAGCCTAGCAACTATGTAGTAAGTGCTGGAACGCTGGAAAGTTTTAAAAGGAGGCTGGATAGATTCATGGATAATAGAGTGGTAGTAACTCTCGACAGGAGCTGCCATGCACAGGCCAACCGGCCTATTGCAGACTCCTTATTTTCTTATGTTCTTATGTAAATAAGCGGAGTGAGGGGTGGGGGAGAAGGGGAAGAAGGTTGGGGTGAAGAGGAGGGAAAGAAGAAAGTGGGGGTGAAGGGGAGAGGGGAGGAGGGAAAGAAGGTTAAGAATAGGGAGAGGGAGGCTAAGAATACGGAGAGGGGGTGAATGAGGGTGAGAGAGGATGGAAGAGGAGTTTAAGAATAAGGAGAAACGGGTGAGGGTGAGTGGGGGGAGGGGTGAGGGTGAGAGGGGGTGAGAGGGAGGGGTGAGCTGGGGTGGGGTCTACGATGAGCTCCTAATAGCAGGGACAGGTAATGGTCAGGTAAAGGTCAGAGTAACACGTTGTTGAATCTACGAGACCACAAAATGTGTTGTATGATTACATGCGGGAGGGGAGGAGGGGGAGGGGGAGGGGAGGAGGGGATGGGGTGGGGGAGGGGGGATAGGAGGTGGAGGCGTAAAGAGGAGATGGAATGGAAGGGCAGAAGAGGCTATAGGAAGAGAGGAAGGGGAGAAGGAAATGAGAAAAGAAGAGAAGAGGGAAGGGAGACGAGGAGGAAGGAAGAAGAGAAAAGAAAAAGGAGGAAGAGGAAGGAAGGAAGGAAGAGAATATGAAAATATAGAGGAGGAATGAACGGGGAAAGAGAAGGTGGAAGAAGGAATGCGATAAGAAGGAGGAGAAGAAAGGGAGAAAGGAAGAAGAGAAAAGAAGAAGAAGAAGGAGGAGGAGGAAGGAAGGAAGAGAAGGGGGAAGAAGGAAGAGGTGTGAGTCTATTAAATCATGTCAGGGCGGGGAACACTAAGAACCATCTAACTTGGCGAGCTAATGTTCTTACCCTTGAACCACACCCTCAAACTATTTACGTTAACACAAAGGACATTCGGTTAGGTTAGGTTAGGTTAGGTTAAGACGGGTTAGGTTAGGTTAAGACGAGTTAGGTTAGGTTAGGTTAAGACGGGTTAGGTTAGGTTAAGACGGGTTAGGTTCGGTTAGGTTAAGACGGGTTAGGTTAGGTTAAGACGGGTTAGGTTAGGTTAGGTTAAGACGGGTTAGGTTAGGTTAAGACGGGTTAGGTTAGGTTAAGACGGGTTAGGTTAGGTTAGGTTAAGACGGGTTAGGTTCGGTTAGGTTAAGACGGGTTAGGTTAGGTTAAGACGGGTTAGGTTAGGTTAAGACGGGTTAGGTTAGGTTAAGACGGGTTAGGTTAAATGCGGTAAAGTCACACTAGCGTAGATTACGTAAAAAAAAATCTGTATATATCGGACACGCTTAACCTTCAGGGAGTTCCACGGACAAGCCAAACAGGAGCCAGCGAATGACGGGGGGCCCGCCCACTGCCGTATATAAAGCAAACACAGTCGTCAGCGATCAACAACACCAGCGCACGAACACGTAGTGAGGATTACCTGTACTATAAACAGTCAACACACAGCCAGTACTCAACACACACACACTCAGTACTCAACACACAAAGTACTCAACATACACACACTCAGTACTCAGCCTACACACTCAGTACTCAACACACACTAAGTACTCAACACACACACTCAGTACTCAACACACACACACACACACTAAGTACTCAACCAACACACACTCAGTACTCAACACACACACTAAGTACTCAACACACACTTAGTACGCAACACACACTAAGTACTCAACACACACAATCAGTACTCAAAACACACACTAAGTACTCAACACTGTGTAGAATAACAACTCGTCTCGACATCTCAAATACAAATTTTAATCGACGCTAAAGACACCCACGCACGAACACACGTTAGGAGAGAGGGGGAGCAGTTACAGAAAATACACGCACAGTCAGAAATACACACGCACAGTCAGGAATTCGCAGGCACAGTCAGAAATACACACGCACAGTCAGAAATACACACGCATAATCAGAAATTTGCACGCACAGTCAGAAATACACACGCACAGTCAGAAATACACACGCACAGTCAGGAATTTGCACGCACAGTCAGGAATGCAAACACTTAAGACGATTGCCGCTATAAATACAATGGTTATCGTTTAAATCGTACCCATTCCCGCCGCCTCACTTTTAAATGGGATAATTTACCTCACACCTGGGAATAAAAATAAGGGTGTAACTTAGATCAAGTATAATCCCTACAAAAATAAAACCGCTAATGATAATAGGAATACTACCGAAACAATAATAGTAATAATAATAATGACATTAATACCCCATAATAATAATAATAATAATTAACAATCGCATATAAATAACATACGTAAATCACAATAAGGGTAAATTCCGAATAACAACATACACCACAACAACAATCATCCTTAATATAAGTCAAAACAAAAATAACCACTAATAATTCATTTAGGCAAAAAACACAACTAACTATTACAACCTATAATAGTCTACGCTAATTCCTCCACGGCAACACCACCTGACAAGCGCAAATTTACGCACCTGCCCGGGCGTTCCATTATGATAAGATTCCAGCACATTCAAAAACTACTGTCAACCACAATTAAGTCACATTATTAAATCTACGCAAAAAAAAATAACAACAGCAAAAGTAACGCATCTACCTGAACCTCTACGTAATACAACTCCTTAACGCAATGATAATATAAAACAACACGTAAGGTGAGGAATTATGTGTGACTTAACAAATACAAGTGACCTTTATGGCCTGAACACAGCTGGGCGAGGTTCACATGCCTCGCACACTGACTAACGCGGAGGAATCTATCATTGCGCTTTGACGTCTACTTGAGAGTTGCCGAGAATGTGCGGCCAAAAAACAAAAATAAATAATATAAAACAGAAGCCATTACAAACTTTAAAATATATCTAAGTAAAGGGAAAAATGAGGAAGTTTGTGGCCGTCATAAAGTAACAAAATATTGAGAAATTATTATATTGAAAGTACATACCTAGAGTGAACGATAAATGCCAGAGTAAACAATGTAACAGCAATTATCTGATGACTGATGGCTGGTTAAACATAGTAAGACAATCATTTCCTCAGCGAACAAACAAATGTATTAATGTCACGTTTTCTTTAAAAGTTTACTGCTCAGGTTACAGTGTTATGCTCTCGTGGTCTTCTAACAGCTCACACGTTTCACTCTACTGCACTCCAGTCGCTCTGGGATATCCAAAAATAATAATCATAACTATTTGTCCTTAAGGCAATAAGTCCTAATCGTAACAACAGTAAAGTATTGTTTAGAAAAGCGAAATTGTCGAATATTAATATCACCTGGAATATATTAATTGTTTGTAACGAAGTAAATATTTTCGACCCTCGAGTTGCTCTTTAACATGTGATATTCTTACCTGCGAAGACGGAAAGTTAATCCTTGAGAGTGTGGGTGTATCGCCGTCCTGGGAACAGCCGCGACAGCAACAGCACTTGTCACTATCACTGTTAATTTCAGCTCCACAACACTTGCAATAACGTAACACACACGCCCGACTCTGGCAATAACCTGTACATTCACTAGCCTTAGCACGGTATCGCTTCACTTTCCCTATAATTTTGGGTAAGTATAACAAAAACTATTAAAACGCGGCTTTTCATAGAAGAAGGACTGAGAGCGATGCAGTATCTCCTCCCCTCCCTCTGACTGTAAACAAACTGAGGAGGCAAGGTTATCTTTCCTGATGTCAAAGTCATATAGAACACTTGTCGTACTCACATAAGATTCCCTTTTCTATCATAACGCTTGACATACCAGTTTACAATTATAATTAAAGTACATTTATTACTATATGATGAAAAAACTGTACGAGGATTAACAAATAAATCATATATCATTTTCCAGGGAGCGTTAGCGCGAACGCCGACAGTTTGTCGTGCGCCTGGCAGCGGAGTCCAAGGTTGGGATGATCAGGGTGGTTTTTTTGCTTGGTCGGAACATTAACCCGCTGTGTTACGGAGCGACGGGCACAAAGGATCGCCCGATCATGTAGATATAAGCGATACAACGCAGGTCAAATGATATTGCGGTTCCCAAAAACCTCAATGAAATTACGAGACGCGAGGAAGAAGGGAGAGAGCTAGAGAAAAAAGATCCGTTTATGTCTTTTTCCAGCAGGCGGGAGAGGAGCCCTCGGCCGTGTCGGATGACCTTGACGCACGCAAAATATTTCCACCAAATTGATTTAGTAGTTGATTTAACCTTACGTAGGAGTGATGTATGACTGGCAACGGGAAAGGAGTCGAGTCGCCACACACACACACACACGCTGACGCCGGGGCTGTGAGGACGTGAACAGACACGAGAGAGGCGTCAGGACCTGTCAAGATTATATTGGACCTACGCCCACACTGCCAGCCCGGCCAGCTAGGCTTCCTATCCCCGCCCACATCATTACTCTTGTACCACCGCCGCCCACACCTGCAACAATTGTCCACCCTGGCACTTAGACCATCGTCCACACCTGTACATGGACAAACACCACACTAAAAAAGCTGATTATCCTGACGCCATAACACTCACGCTACACAACACACACCCAACACGTCTCTCCTACACCTACACCACCTGCAGCCACCATCCCTCGTGTACACACAACTCACAGAGACAACCAGACAGTCAGTATTTTAAGTGTTCAATGTTAAAAATAATTTTTCAAGGGATAAAGAAAGATCAGTTTACTTGTTACGTGTTGACAGGTGTTGATAGGTGTTAAGGTTAGGAAGACAAGTGTTTTTGCTGCAGGGAGATGTGACATTTGTATGCCGGTGACAAGTGTTTGTGCATCTGTTAATCTGCTCATCTGTGTGTGTTGGGGGGGGGGGGGGAGGAGGGACCGGCCGTGTAGATAGTTAAAATTATCTATAATGTCTAATATTCCGTGTATCAGTATACTTGAATACACACACACATGTATATTTTACCTGTATACATATTAATACAGTTACTCACCTGTCTACCAGCTGACAAAGTAAAGATATTAATAATTACCACTGATCCTCAAAACAATAACAGGGGCGGCAGCGTTCACTAGGGCTCCAGCACCACTTATTAACATAACTCAAACACACACACACACACACACACACACACACACACACACACACACACACACACACACACACACACACGCATAAACCCACACACACACCCCTACACACACACACACACATACACACACACACACACACACCTACACACGCACACACACACACACTACACCACGTCAGGTCCCTCATAACACCATCTGCGATGGAATTACTACACCACGTGAAGCCGCTCATAGCACCATCTGTGAGGGAATTACTACACCACGTCAGGTCCCTCATAACACCATCTGCGATGGAATTACTACACCACGTGAGGCCGCTCATAGCACCATCTGCGATGGAATTACTACACCACGTCAGGTCCCTCATAACACCATCTGTGAGGGAATTACTAGACCACATCAGGCCCCTCATAACACCATCTGTGAGGGAACTACTACACCACGTGAGGTCCCTCCTAACACCATCTGGGAGGGAGTTACTACACTACGTGTTTGCTGTTCAACACCTACATTAATCTGTATGTTCACTGTATGTTCCTTCACCTTTCTCTAATGAAGGCTTTTGTTCAACCACCAATGTATGTAATAAGTCATTTATGTCCAATGTATATTTTCAGCCTTCGGGCTGCAGAACTTTTTCAATAAACCGTTAATCATTATTATTATTATTATTATTATCATTATTATTATTACACACACTTGAGGCAGGTCATGGCAGCCCATCAACGTACGACTAATCACGTGTATTAAGTCTCCAATGAATAATAGGCGCAGGTATGGTACAGGTGTGGGGGGAGGAGGAGGAAGGAAGGAGGAACAAAAGAACATAAGAATGGAGGAAACTGTAGCGGACCTATTGGCCCATACTGGGCAGTCCCATTTACACCCTACCCCTATTGCTCATATATCCATCCAGCCTATGTTTGAAGCTATCCAGCGTATTCGAGTTAAAAATCATTGTTACGAGTTCGCTCCTGGTTGGTTAGTTTGATTACCTTTGTAATATCCCCTTTGTTTAGTCCTGACTTCCATTTATACACCTCTAGCATATCGCCCCTCACTCTACGTCTCTCGAGGGAGTGCAAATTAAGCAGCTTTAACCTGTCTCTGTACTCAGTTCCTAATGCCCGGGATTAGTCTTGTCATTCTCCTCTGCATTCTTTCCAAGGATTCTATATCCATTCTGTAATACGGTGACCAGAACTGAACTGCGTAATCCAAGTGAGGTCTCACAAGCGCAAGATATAGTTTTAAGATGACCCCGCTAGTTCTTGTAACTAACACGCATTTGTATGAACCCAAGTACTCTATTAGCCTTGTTTCGAGCAAATACACACTGTTTACTTGGCTTAAAATTCCTAGTTATCATTACTCCTAAATCTTTCTCGCAGACGGATTTCTCAATAACATCGCTGTTCATCTGGTATCTGGTTTCCCTGTTTACATCTTCTATACTGAGTACTTTACATTTGTCCACATTGAATCTCATCTGCCATTTTTCAGATCATTCGAAATTTTTTTAGATCTTCCTTTAGTTTTGCGGAGTCCTCGTCAGATTTAAGTACACGTCCTATTTTAGTGTCAACAGCAAATTTACTAATGTTGCTGTCTATGCCGATATCTATGTCGTTTATGTATATAGTAAATAATAATGGTCCATTCATTCATTCATCCATCCATCCATCCACTCATCCATCCATTCATCCATCCATCCACTCACCCATCCATCCATCCATCCAACACCCACCCATCCACTCATTCATTCATCCATCCATCCATCCATCTATTCACTCATCTCTCCCTCCCTCCCTCCATCCATCCATCCATTCACTCACCCATCCATCCATCCATCCATCCACTCACCCATCCATCCATCCATCCACCCACCCATCCATCCATCCACTCACCCATCCACTCATCCATTCATCCATCCATCCATCCATCCATTCATCCCTCCATCCATCCATCCATTCATTCACCCATCCATCCATCCACTCATTCATTCATCCATCCATCCATCCATTCACTCATCCCTCCCTCCATCCATCGATCCATCCATTCATTCATCCATCCATCCATCCATCCATCCACTCATCCACCCATCCATCCATCCATCCATCCACTCATCCACTCACCCACCCATCCATCCATCCATCCATCCACTCACTCATCCAAGAAGAGAGGGGAGGAAGAGGAGGAACGAAGAGGAGGAGGGAGGAAGAGGAGGAGGGAGGGAGGAAGAGGAGGAGGGAGGAAGAGGAGGAGGGAGGAAGAAGGGTTTAACTTATACTAATTATCACCAAAATTAGTCAAGATTTAACCATAGTCCGGTATACACACATGACCATAGTCCGGTATACACACATGCCCATAGTCCGGTATACACACATGACCATAGTCCGGTATATACACATGACCATAGTCCGGTATACACACATGACCATAGTCCGGTATACACACATGACCATAGTCCGGTATACACATGACCATAGTCCGGTATACACACATGACCATAGTCCGGTATACACACATGACCATAGTCCGGTATACACACATGACCATAGTCCGGTATACACACATGACTACATACAGTTATGTCATTGTAGGGGATTACGTTAATATATGTCTCTTAGCACTGTCTCTCACAGCTGTCTCTCACTGTTATCTCTCACAACTGTCTCTCATCATTATCTCTCACAACAGTCTCCCACTATTATCTCTCACAGCTGTCTCTCACTATTATCTCTCACAACTGTCTCTCACTATTATCTCTCACAACGGTCTCTCACTATTATCTCTCACAACTGTCTCTCACTATTATCTCTCACAACTGTCTCTCACTATTATCTCTCACAACTGTCTCTCACTATTATCTCTCACAACGGTCTCTCACTATTATCTCTCACAACTGTCTCTCACTATTATCTCTCACAACTGTCTCTCACTATTATCTCTCACAACTGTCTCTCACTATCATCTCTCACAACTGTCTCTCACTATCATCTCTCACAACTGTCTCTCACTATTATCTCTCACAACTGTCTCTCACTATTATCTCTCACAACTGTCTCTCACTATTATCTCTCACAACTGTCTCTCACTATTATCTCTCACAACTGTCTCTCATTATTATCTCTCACAACGGTCTCTCACTATTATCTCTCACAACTGTCTCACTATTTTCTCTCACTATTATCTCTCACTAGTATCTCTCACTAGTATCTCTCACAACTCCCTCTCACTAGTATCTCTCACTAGCATCTCTCACAACTCCCTCTCACTAGTATCTCTCACAACTCCCTCTCACTAGTATCTCTCACTAGTATCTCTCACTAGTATCTCTCACAACTGCCTCTCACTATCATCTCTCACAACTGTTTCTCACTATTATCTCTCACAACTCTCTCTCACTAGTATCTCTCACTAGTATCTCTCACTATTATCTCTCACAACTGTCTCTCACTATTATCTCTCACAACTGTTTCTCACTATTATCTCTCACAACTCTCTCTCACTATCATCTCTCACCATCATCTCACTAGTATCTCTCACTAGTATCTCTCCCAACTGCCTCTCACTAGTATCTCTCACTAGTATCTCTCACTAGTATCTCTCACTAGTATCTCTCCCAACTGCCTCTCACTATTATCTCTCACTAGTATCTCTCACTATTATCTCTCACAACTGCCTCTCACTAGTATCTCTCACTAGTATCTCTCACAACTGTCTCACTAGTATCTCTCACTAGTATCTCTCACTAGTATCTCTCATTTAGGAGAAGGAATGTTACTCCTCCTTATTTGTCATTCTGAGTTCCTGTAGTTGTTGTTCTTCTGTGCATCTTTCTTCTCTCTTCCTTCTTTATCCACCTCTTTCTTGTTCCTTCTCCTCTTTTTATTCAGTTCTTCTTGGTCTTCATTCTCTTCTTGTCTCCTCCTTCTCTTCCTCCTCCTCCTCCTCCTCATTACCTCCTTCAGTCTTCATTGTTCTTTTATTTCTACTTCCTCTTCCTTCTTTATCTCTTCTATCTCCTATTCCTCCTCCTCCTCCTCTTCATCAGCCTCTGTCCTTCTCCCCAACGTGTTTGTCTCCGTCTGTCATTCATTCATCAATTTTTCACGTTCTCTTTATTTTCCTTTCTACTTCTTTATCTGTATTCTTTTATTTCCTCTCATTTTTATTTGTCACTTACTCTTCAACTCTTATTTTCATTGCTAATAATATTTCAGTTCTGATTTTACCTGTGTGTGTGTGTGTGTTTGTGTGTGTGCGTGTGTGTGTGCGTGTGCGTGTGTGTGTGTCTGTGTGTGTGCGTGTGTGTGTGTGCGTGTGTGTGTGTGTGTGTGTGTGCGTGTGTGTGTGCGTGTGCGTGTGTGTGTGTCTGTGTGTGTGTGCGTGTGTGTGTGTGTGTGTGCGTGTGTGTGTGCGTGTGCGTGTGTGTGTGTGTCTGTGTGTGTCTGTGCGTGTGTGTGTGCGTGTGTGTCTGTGTGTGTCTGTGTGTGTCTGTGCGTGTGTGTGTGCGTGTGTGTGTGTGTCTGTGTGTGTCTGTGCGTGTGCGTGTGTGTGTGCGTGTGTGTGTGTGTGTGCGTGTGCGTGTGTGTGTGCGTGTGTGTGTGTGTCTGTGTGTGTGTGTGTGTGAGTGTCTACATTAACAGGATAATAAACGAGTAAAACTATAAACTAAAAGGTACAGGAAAAAAATTATAAATAAAATCACTGACCTCCGCCTTACCTCCACATCACCCTTACCTCCACCTCACACCCTTACACCCCTCACCTCCACCTCACCTCCCCCTCACCTCACCTCACCTGGCTAGAGCCCGTGATGTATCTCAAGAGGCGGTGCTCAAGGATACTTTGTGTTGGTCTCTCTCCCACACTCCTCTCGTTGCTCTCTCTCCCCCCTCACAGTAAGTTACCATCACTCATGTTCCTCCCTCACGCTAAGAGTCACGACCCCTCCCTCCCGCTACCGCCCACCGGAGACGCTACACACACCTGCAAGATCCGACGCCGATATCTCACAGAGGGAGAGCGCCCCCATCTGCCTCCTCCTCTTCCTCTGTGGACGATGAAAAATGAAAAGATTCGACGAGGTTTGGTAAGTGGCGTCGACCCCTCTCTCCCTCCCTCCCTCCCTCTCTCCCTCACCTCCTCTACCCCGATTTAGTAAACTTGATTTAGCTTCTCCTCGAGCCTGGAGAACAACACGGAGATTCGAAGTGGAGACGGTAATGAGTGATGCTTCCTTGAGTGGAGGGAGGTGGAGGTGTGGAGGCGTCGGTATGGTGGTCGGGTCGGATCTGGGTGGAACGGGTCAGGGTGGAACGGGGCGGGGCGGGGTGGGGTGGGGCGGGGTGGGGTGGGGCGGGGTGGGGTGGGGTGGGGCGGGGCGGGGTGGGTCGGAGGTGATGTAGCAGGGTGTTGGCGGGGTCTGAGAGAGAGGGGGGGGGGGGGCTCCACGGGTCATGACTGTGGCCGGTATGACAGGTATTTACTACGTTACCTGAGGCTACCTGCCCACACGATGCTGCCCGCCCTGTGCCCTTATGCCCCCTCCCTCCCCCTCTCGTGACCCTCCTCCTCCTCCTCCTCCTCCTCTTCCTCTAGCTCCTTTCCCTTCCTGACCTCTACGACGCACCTTTTTGTTCTCTACTCCTCCTGTTCCTCCTTTCCTTCCAATTTTCTTCTTCTGCTTCCCTCTTCCCTTTTCCATCTTTCTTCCTCTCTCCTTCCTATTTTCCTCATTACTCCTCCCTATTCCACTTCCCGCTTCCTTTTATTTCCCGTCCCCTATCAGCTCTCTATCACTCTCCCATTTCCCGTCTCACTCAATGCTCCATTCTCTTCACCTTTTCCGCCAACACTCCGCCCCTTTCAACACCCTGTCGTTTTCACTTCCACGCCACCCTGGGCACAATTCAACGCCACCCTGGCCACAATTTCGCCAGTCGTTCCTCCTCTCATGATGACGTTCATCATCATCACCATCATCATTTTCAGGAAATTTGGGAATGTGGCCTCAATTTAGGCCCCATGAAGCTACGCCAGGGGGTCATTCAAGGTCATGTCATGTCTTCTGGGGTATAGGTATAGGTTAGGTTAGGTTAGGCTAGGTCACGTCTGGACTATCCCTATAGGAGGAAGGATATTCTTTGGTCAGGGAAGGATATGGCGTGGGGGGATAGATAAGGTGGAACACGTCATATCCTTTCCCGTTATCAGTAGTTAGGTTAGGTTAGGTTATGGAGTCATTAGTAGTTAAGTGAAGGAAGGTAAAAGGAATAAGTGACAAGGAAATTACCTGTCAAGGCTTTCACTAGTTCCTCACCAGAAGATGACAAGGCAAGGATGCAATAACAGTTTCCTCCTCTGGTTAGGTGGTGAGAATCTTGATTATACATACATACATATATATGAAAGAACTACTAAGGACGACGTACAGAACCTCCAAGGATAACTTAACCTAACCTAACCTCCAATACCATTTTTTCCCCTGTGTATCAAATTACGACGATAATCATCCACAAATGAGGCATTATTCACAGATCCCGGAGATATACGAGAAACAGCGGAGGCACACACCAGCCCCCCTGAGGGACGCCAGCCAAGGAGCCACTGACCCCAATACACACACGACTACCTGCTGCGTGAACACCTGCCCTAATCTACACTATCTCTTACCTGAATATATGGAACCTTTTTGATACCATAACACAACTGGATAATGTTATAGATTCAGTGAAGAAAAAGACAAGAAACAGTCATAGGTGGAGGTGTATGACTGTCTGGTCACACCTACACGAGCAACCCGACGGAGGAGGTCGGTGTTAAGGGCTGTTTACTCCCACATATGAGTTCTTGTATGAGTAGCTATTATTATTAGTGATTGTCTGTCTTCTCTCTCTCTCTCTCTCTCTCTCTCTCTCTTTCTCTCTCTCTCTCTCTCTGGGCAGGTGTGTGGTGTGAAAACCTTACTATATAACGTCTCTCTCTAGTTAACCATTGATAAGATTCAAACATTACTTATTCAAATATCCTTTAAACTCTTAATAGTCCCAGAAAACACGAACGTCTAGACTCTCACATACTAACCAAGTAAAGGTATTAATAAACTGTTTACACATCAGTGATATTTACCGCCCTTGAGTCACGAATAAACCAATGTCACATAACAGAACCTATGGATACTAGAAGACTATCTGGAAGGTATGGAAGTTTGTCTCTTTTCCAGGGAGACGCAATGGGTTTTGATATAAGCAGAGCGTTTGGAGTCTGTGAGTGGTGTTCAACCTTTTGTACTTAAAGGATTTGGTGTATCCGGGATTTGGTTGGGTCTGGGTGCTTTTGAATGGTTAGATTTGGACTTTATATGCTCTGGGATGGTCGGGTCCAGTAGGTGGATGAGAGACGAACCAGCAACAACCATCCAGCCCCCATCCATCCATCCCCGGGTACACATGACCATCCAAACCATACTAGGATTACTTATATCGTCGGTACAGTCTCAATGAGCCAGAAGCCTAGTAATTTTAAGGAAAGTGACATCATGTGGCATTTAAAGACTGAAAAGATGGTCTTAATATGCTTACGATTATGCAAATGAGGTTTTAACCCCCATGATACGAAGGACTTGTTACACTTTGTCGTCTCTAAGTAGTATTTAAATATTTTGGTCTCCAGGAGTGTGAATCTTGCTTTTAATTATCATATGACTTCGTTTTAGTCATAATTTGGGTTCATAGCTCGTTTAAGTATTAATGGAATTGATTTATATGTATATTTTGGCATTGGGAGAGACTGTACACCTGGAACTCTTAATAATGAAACAAGTAGTTGAAAGAGAGAGAGAGAGAGAGAGAGAGAGAGAGAGAGAGAGAGAGAGAGAGAGAGAGAGAGAGAGAGAGAGAGAGACATGAAACTCAGTACAAGTGTTGGCAAATGACGTAAAATCACTAACCAGAATATTTCTCTCTCCCTTTTAAGTCTTCCTAAGTTTCAATTTTTTCTTCATACTGCTGAAAGACACACACACACACACACACACACACACACACACACTTCATACATTATACACTACCATCATTCACCACACAGTAAATTATACACACACACACACACACACTCACAAACACATACACACTGATACCGATGATGAATAAAAATGAATAAGCGAATGAAAATATAACATTAATGAGTTAGGAGCCAACATGAGGCAGAAATAATTACAGATATCAAGACCAAACGATTGATAAAGTCGCTTCTTTTTACGGCATATTTTTTTTATTCTTTGTCAGAGAGAAGGACCAAAAGGGGGAGGAGGGGGAGCGGGAGGAGGAGAGGGGTGGGGGGGGGGGGGAAGTGGAAGATGGAGAGGAGGAATTGGAGGGGAGATGGTGAAAGGAAAGGCATGAAAAGGAGGAGCAGGGGGAGGAGGAAAGTAACGAAGGGAGGGATGACAATAAAAGGAGGAAGAGGAAGAGGTAGAGAAAAAAAGGGAAGGAGAGGGAAAATGGTGAGGAGGAGGTGGAAGAAGAGGAAGGGGGAGGGAGGAGGAAGAGGAGGAGAAGGAGGAGGAAAGGTAGAATGGGGATAATGGAAAGGGAAGGGAAATTAGCGAGGTGGAGGAAGAAGAGAGGAGGAAGAAGAAGAGGAGGAGGAAGAAGAAGAAGAAGAAGAATAAGAGTAGGAGGTAAACATCACATAAAAAGGAAAGATATGTATCTGTTATCACCAGAACTCTCGTCACAGATGGGGAGAGGAAGAAGAGGGTGCACAAGATGTAATGATTCTTACTGACTCGAATGTAACGTTCATACACACCTGATAAATAATAATAGTAATAATAATAATAATAATAATAATAATGATAATGATAATGATAATAATAATAATAATAAGGATAATAATAATAATAATAATAATGATAATGATAATGATAATAATAATAATAATGATAATAATAATAATAATAATAATAATGATAATAATAATGATAATAATAATAATGATAATAATAATGATAATGATAATGATAATAATAATAATAAAAATAACAACAACAACAAACTCAGGTATTCTAAAGCTAATTACAAAACTCCGACAGGTATTATAACGTAACTCTATACCTGTACATTACACCTTGTACCTCTCACCTTAACCAGATAATACCTGGCCGGTGAGTGTGTGGCTAATTTCAACATGATGGAGATTGTAAAATGCAGAATCTATAATGGAAACGCCCGCGGCATGATATAATACTTTTTTTCCGCCTCTAATTATATCATGTTTCAAGACTAATATTTTTGAGTATTATTATTATTAGATGATATTTTAAATATACTGGTATATATCTTTTTTCTGTCTATTTATAAATTAAGGATTGAGCTCAACGGAGTAAGGTCAAGATCAGAACAGTAACCAATTTAAGTATTTCTAACCTAACCTAACCTAACCTAACCTAACCTAACCTAACCAAACCTAATCAAACCACTTTAAGTATATCTAACCTAACCTAACCTAATCTAACCACTTTAAGTATATCTAACCTAACCTAACCTAACCTTAATGTACAGTAACTCAACCTAACGTAACCTAACTCAACCTAACCTAATTCAACCTAAACTAACCTAACCTCCAGACAAACAGACAGTTCACCACCAGACAGACATTTACACAGTGTCTGGGGGTTAACAGACTGCCCTGTACAGTGATGAAGTTTGTGTGTTTTTGCTTCGATATAAAACATTGTTGTAACTTGCATTTTAACCTGCTGAGCTTGTGGGGGTGTTCTTACGTCCCTGTCTGTCTGTCTGTCTGTCTGCTTCTCTCAGAATGTTTATCCGTCTGTCTCATTTCTCGGCCCATCTGTTTGTTTACCTCTTTTCTCTGTCTGTCTGTCTGTCTGTCTCTCTCTTTGTCTGCCAATCTTTCTCTCTCACTCTCCCAGAATCTCCCGAGAATGGTAATGTGCCAGTCTCTCTCTCTCTCTCTCTCTCTCTCTCTCTCTCTCTCTCTCTCTCTCCCAGAACGGTAGCGTGCCAGTCTCGCTCACATGATAAGTGATGCACAATTTTGGGCTAGTGTTTTCTTAAATTACCCAGGAGCTGTTGTATTATATCGGCCGTCTCCCCCGCACGACAAGACCTCCTTACAAACCACCGAGCTGAGGTACTGCTGTGTGTGTGTGTGTGTGTGTGTGTGTGTGTGTGAAGAGGAGGAGGAGGTTAGAGAGACAACAAGTTCAAATTCACAGTGGTCGTGTTTACATGGACCTCCAAGCCAGCATCAACATCAAGGATCACTCGGGATGGTTCTTGAGCAACTAAACATGCAGTATTGTGCACAGGGGGAAGAGTCACGCTGATGCAATTCTACTCTGGTATGCGAGAGACAAAAACACAGCCAGCCACCCCTCCACCCCGCCCCCCAGCCTCACTTCTTGTCACAGCTACCACCACGTCACTACCACGCCACTCTACCAACTGCCGTGGGGTATAAATACACACACACACACACACACACAGATGCATGCATGCATAGAGACACACGCACACACAAACACACACACACACACACACACACACACACACACAGATGCATGCATGCATAGAGACACACGCACGAGCATACACAATTAGGATGACACACATACAGGCAGGAAAATTTATATATATATATGTGTGTGTGTGTGTGTGTGTGTGTGTGTGTCAATGTTGTCATGTTAATTAATATACAAGTAAACATCTCAGTCACACTCTAAGTCCTGCGGCATCAGCACATCACCCTGCAATACTCCTCTAGTGTATCATACTCTGTGTACCGAACCACTCTCTCTCCACACACACACACACACACACACACACACACACACTGCAGCTGGGTGTAAGAGCTCCCTGTGTACACCAGGTCAGGCCTCCGGGTGCAGGCAGCCAGGCAGCACAAGCCAGAGGGCACCAAACAAGTTGTTTTGCTCCACTTGCAAAGATTATCACCAGCGCTTTCTTGAGTCCAGTTTAAGTGGTGATTAAGTATAATGAATCGTTATCATGACTGAGCGACTCCCACCTCCAGGAGTCCACATGGTCGAAAGCCCTGTACGACCTGGTGAGGAGGGGAGGAGCCCATAGTGGGGGAGGTTGGGGGCCAGGAGACGTCCAGTGGGAGTGGTTGGTGGGGCTTGACGCTGGGTTGTAGTTGGGGAATGGGGATGGACACTGTGGCTACTGGGATGAGCGAGGGTGGGTCATGGTGGGCCACGGGTGGGCAGCGGGGGCGTGGGTGGGTCAGGATGGTCTGGGGTGGGAAGGAGGGAAGGAGGAGGTGGACAGCGGATTGCAAGGGTGGGTCACGGTAAACTGGGGATGGGTAGGGGGTACATGGGTGGGTAATGGTGGGCTAGGTGTGGGCAGGGGGGAGGGACGGGGGGGGGGGGTCACAGCCAGGCCGTCTGCCACTACAAAGGCGGCTACCACCAGGGATTCCCGCAGCCGCAGGACAGGGCGGCGCTTACCACCCCACATGCCCTCTCGAGGCACGCCCACCCGTTCATCAGACACACCCATCCGTTCACCAAACACGCCCACCCGTTCATCAGACACGCCCACCCGCTCATCAGACAAACCCATCCGTTCACCAGACACGCCCACCCTTTCATCAGACACGCCCACCCGTTCATCAGACACGCCTACCCGTTCATCAGACACGCCCACCCGCTCATCAGACAAACCCATCCGTTCACCAGACACGCCCACCCTTTCATCAGACTCGCCTACCCGTTCATCAGACACGCCCACCCGCTCATCAGACAAACCCATCCGTTCACCAGACACGCCCACCCTTTCATCAGACACGCCCACCCGTTCATCAAACACGCCTACCCGTTCATCAGACACACCCATCCGTTCATCAATCACACCCAACCGTTTACCAGACACGCCCACCCGTTCAATAGACACACCCACCAGTTCATCCAACACACCCACCCGTTCACCAGACACGCCTAGTCTTTCATTAGGTATGCCAATATATTCACCAAGCCTCGTCACCGTCTACACCACTCCTCACACCAGAGAGAGAGAGAGAGAGAGAGAGAGAGTTACATACTCTTCAGAAGAACACAACTCTTGCCTCCAACTGAGAAAAGGTCGACTTATCAACTGTTTACTGTACCCAGCTCAAGGCCTCAGACTAAGAGCGGCGACCTCCTAGGCTAGACCAGCTGCGCTTACTGAGTCGAGACTGTTGAGGGCGAGGGTAAAACACAGCTGGGTCTACGTCACCCCCTGAAGTCACCTGACGTTGGTGTAAAGTCTTTAGACCTGTTGTGGTTTGGCTAAGATATGTAAACAAGTAGCTCAGGGTCTTGTTTTATGTCACCAAACTTATCCGATTATGAGGCAGATGTATTTCGAGTCGATGAAATAAAGAACAAGAGTTTTGTGGCGATACTAGACACTGTTGGCATCTTTGACTGACTCTATAAGGCCAAATAAAAAAAAAAAAAACTTCAGACGCTAAGAATCTGTGAATAAGTTCTTACACTGCTCTGGGACTCTCTGTATGGACGACCTTCATGGGTCATTCTAAATGGTGTGGAGTTGGAAAGTTCTTCATTTTGTGTCAATTTAAGAATCTGTACTAGAAAGCCATGTTATGGAATGTCTACTTCACCTATCTACTCAAACTCACACCTAACCTAACCTAACCTAACCTAACCTGACCAAACTATCTTTTAACGTCTTGAGTCAAAGAGGAGGGAGGAGGAGGGGGGGGGGCAGGTGAGGAGGCTGCGGTAGTTTACATGTGCCTCTAGGAAGACACAGGTGACGGTAATCAACAGGTAGAAAGAACCAACACCTGGGACCGAAGTACAGGTGTATGTTTATGTGCCATTGAAGTCGATAGTCTGTGGATACTCGCTGAACGAATTGTTGACTTTGAGAAGAAAAGCAAGATATATGTAAAGAATCTTATACAATACGTAGACATGGAAATTAGAACTTTAAGACAGACAGAACCACTTACCTTGATGACCTCACATCCATCATAAACGACAATAACAGAAGATCATTAGATACGAACTGACAGGTGTACAGTACACAGCAGCATCTAAACTTACACCAAATTACAGGTATTAAGGGGCTTTATTGCTCAATAATACCTCACCTGCCCCCATCACCTGGCCCTCACCACCTGCCCCCATCACCTGGCCCTCACCACCTACCCTCACCAAATGCCCCCGTCACCTGGCCCTCACCACCTGCCCCCATCACCTGGCCCTCACCACCTACCCTCACCAAATGCCCCCATCACCTGGCCCTCACCACCTGCCCCCATCACCTGGCCCTCACCACCTACCCTCACCAAATGCCCCCGTCACCTGGCCCTCACCACCTGACCACCATCACCTGGCCCTCACCACCTGTCCCCATCACCTGGCCCTCACCACCTGTCCCCATCACCTGCCCCATCACCTGGCCCTCACCACCTGCCCCATCACCTGGCCCTCACCACCTGCCCCATCACCTGGCCCTCACCACCTGACCACCATCACCTGGCCCTCACCACCTGCCCCCATCACCTGGCCCTCACCACCTGCCCCATCACCTGGCCCTCACCACCTGCCCCATCACCTGGCCCTCACCACCTGACCACCATCACCTGGCCCTCACCACCTGCCCCCATCACCTGGCCCTCACCACCTGCCCCCATCACCTGGCCCTCACCACCTGCCCCCATCACCTGGCCCTCACCACCTACCCTCACCAAATGCCCCCATCACCTGTCCCTCACCACCTACCCTCACCAAATGCCCCCATCACCTGGCCCTCACCACCTGCCCCCATCATCTGGCCCTCACCAAATGCCCCCGTCACCTGGCCCTCACCACCTGCCCCCATCACCTGGCCCTCACCACCTGCCCCCATCACCTGGCCCTCACCACATGCCCCTATCACCTGCCCTCACCACCTGGCCCTCACCACCTGGCCCTCACCACCTGGCCCTCACCACCTGCCCCCATCACCTGGCCCTCACCACCTGCCCCCATCACCTGGCCCTCACCACCTACCCTCACCAAATGCCCCCATCACCTGTCCCTCACCACCTACCCTCACCAAATGCCCCCGTCACCTGGCCCTCACCACCTGACCACCATCACCTGGCCCTCACCACCTGTCCCCATCACCTGGCCCTCACCACCTGCCCCATCACCTGGCCCTCACCACCTGCCCCATCACCTGGCCCTCACCACCTGCCCCATCACCTGGCCCTCACCACCTGACCACCATCACCTGGCCCTCACCACCTGCCCTCACCAAATGCCCCCATCACCTGTCCCTCACCACCTACCCTCACCAAATGCCCCCGTCACCTGGCCCTCACCACCTGCCCCCATCACCTGGCCCTCACCACCTGCCCCCATCACCTGGCCCTCACCACATGCCCCTATCACCTGCCCTCACCACCTGGCCCTCACCACCTGGCCCTCACCACCTGCCCCCATCACCTGGCCCTCACCACCTACCCTCACCAAATGCCCCCATCACCTGTCCCTCACCACCTACCCTCACCAAATGCCCCCATCACCTGGCCCTCACCACCTGCCCCCATCATCTGGCCCTCACCACCTGGCCCTCACCACCTACCCTCACCAAATGCCCCCGTCACCTGGCCCTCACCACCTGCCCCCATCACCTGGCCCTCACCACCTGCCCCCATCACCTGGCCCTCACCACATGCCCCTATCACCTGCCCTCACCACCTGGCCCTCACCACCTGGCCCTCACCACCTGCCCCCATCACCTGGCCCTCACCACCTGCCCCCATCACCTGGCCCTCACCACCTGCCCCCATCTCCTGGCCCCATCACCTGGCCCTCACCACCTGCCCTCACCACCTGGCCCTCACCACCTGCCCCCATCACCTGGCCCTCACCACCTGCCCCCATCACCTGGCCCTCACTACATGACACACCAGCAGCAGCAGATTCATCTTGGCTGTACCGTTCTTAATAACATTACTGTACCCGTCAGTGATCTATCGTTCCGCACTGTACTCGAAGCTGGAACAAGTTTTCACAACGTATGAGCGAAATCAGGTCTAGTGGCTGGCTGGTTGTTCTAACTCATTATATGTCTGTACTTAAACTCTTGGATCACATTAAGATTAGGCACCCCAGCTGAAGATTTAACACGTTAACGTTATACCTGGCAGGGTTAGGTTAGGTTAGGTTTGGTTTGGTTAGGTTAGGTTATAGTAGGTTGGATTAGCGTTAGGGTGCTTAATCATCAGGTGAAATAAACTGGGGTGTTTAATATTCATAAGATCCCAAGTTTTGACGACTGAACTTAATCTAACTATCCTGTAATGAAGAGAGAGAGAGAGAGAGAGAGAGAGAGAGAGAGAGAGAGAGAGAGAGAGAGAGAGAGAGGAGGGTCCCAGACTTCTCCAGCAACAGGCGCTAAATTTATACTATTACCGTTATTTCTCATGTGCGTCTACAAAGCAAGGGGGGGGGGGAGACCACACGAGGGAGGGGGGGTTAGGATGGGGGGGGTGAGGATGGAGGGGGGTGAGGATGGAGGGGGGTTAGGATGGAGGGGGGTTAGGATGGAGGGGGTGAGGATGGAGGGGGGGTTAGGATGGAGGGGGGTTAGGATGGAGGGGGGTGAGGAGGAGGGGGTGAGGGTTACTGGGGAAGGAGAAGGGGTTGGTAGGGTTTATAGGGAGAGGAGGTAAAGAGAAGTGGGGAGTGCTGGGGAGCTATTCCTGGGGAGACGACAACGGTACTGTAGTTTTTCTTCTCCCCACCACCACTACTACTACTACTACTACCACCATCATCACCACCATTACTATCTTCACCTCTACCAACCACCGCCATCACCACAAACCACCACCACAAACCACCACTACTACCACCACTACCACAATTCCTAGAGCCAAGAATAATTGTTATCCTTCTTTGGAGAAAATTGGGAGGAGTGAACAAGTGAGTTAATAAGTGAATAAGTGAGTGAGTGAGCATACGGACACACACACAGGCACAGATACAGATACAAGCGCACACACACACAGAGGAGACAAACTGACCCCCCCCACCTCCTACACATCTATTAGTGGTCGGGGTAACAATGGAACATACGTCATGCAACATAATACACTTAATCTACCACCTTAATGGTAAATAGTGTTACATACTGGCCCGAGGAGAGATAATTACTCTATTATATCCTTTGAAACATATAAATTAAAAAGGTAAAATAAAAAAATATATATCCCTCAAAAACACAAAAATCAGGATATAATTGAAGACTTTTATTTCTGGGATTTAAAAAAAAGTAAATAGAGATGAGTTCGTATCCCTCTCACGTCCTCTCAAGAAAATAAATAACTTCCGTTCCCTAACACTTTCCCTAAGGCTGTCTTATAAAACAATAATACAATAATAGAAAAGACAATAGAATAATAATAAATAGGAAATAAAGAGAAAAATAAAGCGCTGTGGAGAAGTTATATAAACACATTACTGGAGTCTTCACAAAGTTGGCGTGCTACTTTCCCCCGTATGGCAAGACGGTGTGTTTACGGCTGTGACGTCATCACTTATTTACGATAGTCTGTGCCGACCAGACGGTGGAGAGAGAAGGCTAAGGAGGAGGGGAGAGGGAGGGGGGGGGGTAGAGAGGGGGGAGAGGAGAGAACTTACGTACGGTGAAGGAAGGGGGTATTGCGGTAGTTAAGGATGAGGGAGGAAAGGAGTGAGGGAGGAAAGGAGTGAGGGAGGGAGAGTGAGGGAAGGAGAGAAAGAGGGTGAGTAAGGGGACAAGGAGTGAGAAAGAGAGAGTGAGGGGAGAAGGAGTGAGGGAAGGAGGGTGAGGGAGAGTTAAAGAAAGCAACAACGTGTTAATAAGAGGGTAGAAATCAGTGTCAGGGTGTGTGTTTATTTAGTGTCAGATAACTGCTGCTGTTGGCGGCCAGCTCTCTCTCTCTCTCTCTCTCTCTCTCTCTCTCTCTCTCTCTCTCTCTCTCTCTATCTCTCTCTATCCCTTCTGTATGTGTGTTCTCTGCCTGTCTGCCTGTCTGTGTGTGTGTGTGTGTACATCGTGTTCTCTCTCTCTCTCTCTCTCTCTCTCTCTCTCTCTCTCTCTCTGGGTGTGTACTAGAGAACTGTATTATCTGACACCAGTAGTCTGTTGTACTTAACAAGGTCTCGTGTACTGGAGAGGGGGTATCGAACCCTGTACCAGCACCAGGCAATACGACCCTAGAACCTCTCAGCCCATCAACCTATTCCTTAATTATCTTCATTTATCTTTATAAGTAATATTTTTTTATTAATTCTTCCAATTTCTATATCTTGGTACATATCTCACTCTGACAACAACACCGACACTCACAACAAGAACACCAACAACATCCACAACTCCATACATTCATCACCGACGACAACAACAACAACCACACACTCACCAGCGACCTTGAATCCGTAAATCAACTTACAGAAACCTCACCTCCCTGTCATTTCCTGTTAATATAAAGCTACCTCGTATCCCCCCCACCCCACACACCATCTGTGAGGGAACTACTACACCACGTGAGGTCCCTCATAACACCATCTGTGAGGGAACTACTACACCACGTGAGGCCCCTCATAACACCATGTGTGAGGGAACTACTACACCACGTGAGGCCCCTCATAACACCATGTGTGAGGGAACTACTACACCACGTGAGGCCCCTCATAACACCATGTGTGAGGGAATTACTGCACCACGTGAGGCCCCTCATAACACTATGTGTGAAGGAATTACTACACCACGCGAGGTCCCTCATAACACCATGTGTGAGGGAACTACTACACCACGTGAGGCCCCTCATAACACCATGTGTGAGGGAACTACTACACCACGTGAGGCCCCTCATAACACCATCTGTGAGGGAATTACTGCACCACGTGAGGTCCCTCATAACACCATCTGTGAGGGAATTACTGCACCACGTGAGGCCCCTCATAACACCATGTGTGAGGGAACTACTACACCACGTGAGGTCCCTTATAACACCATCTGTGAGGGAATTGCTACACCACGTCGGGTCCCTCCTAACTCCATCTGTGAGGGAATTACTACACCACGCGAGGTCCCTCCTAACACCATCTGGGAGGGAGTTACTACACTACGTTTTTTCTGTTCAACACTTACATTATTCTGTATGTTCACTGTATGTTCCTTTACCTTTCTCTAATGAAGTCATTTGTTAAACCACCAATGTATGTAATAAGTCATTTATGTCCAATGTATATTTTCAGCCTTCGGGCTGCAGAACTTTCTCAATAAACCGTTAATTATTATTATTATGATTATTATTATTATTATTATTATTATCACACACACACACAGGTTGAAAGAGATGTGTGTGTGTGTGTGAGTGTGTGTGTGTGTGTGCGTTAAGTAGGAGTCAGAAGCTATGTTTATATATAAGAATTTGTTGACATGAATCTCCAGTAAATATCAAGTGAACGAATTAGTTGAGTTAATGACATCTTCACTACCACCTCCAACCACGACTACCAGTATTACCACCACCAACCACGACTACCAGTATTACCACCACCAACCACGACTACCAGTATTACCACCACCAACCACGACTACCAGTATTACCACCACCAACCACGACTACCAGTATTACCACCACCAACCACGACTACCAGTATTACCACCACCAACCACGACTACCAGTATTACCACCACCAACCACGACTACCAGTATTACCACCTCCAACCACGACTACCAGTATTACCACCTCCAACCACGACTACCAGTATTACCACCTCCAACCACGACTACCAGTATTACCACCACCAACCACGACTACCAGTATTACCACCTCCAACCACGACTACCAGTATTACCACCTCCAACCACGACTACCAGTATTACCACCTCCAACCACGACTACCAGTATTACCACCACCAACCACGACTACCAGTATTACCACCACCAACCACGACTACCAGTATTACCACCACCAACCACGACTACCAGTATTACCACCTCCAACCACGACTTCCAGTATTACCACCACCAACCACGACTACCAGTATTACCACCACCAACCACGACTACCAGTATTACCACCACCAACCACGACTACCAGTATTACCACCACCAACCACGACTACCAGTATTACCACCACCAACCACGACTACCAGTATTACCACCACCAACCACGACTACCAGTATTACCACCTCCAACCACGACTACCAGTATTACCACCTCCAACCACGACTACCAGTATTACCACCACCAACCACGACTACCAGTATTACTACCACCAACCACGACTACCAGTATTACTACCACCACCACCACCACCACCACTCCCTCATACATAACACACCTACCTGAGTCTCCCTCCCTGTGTATGATGCAGCCACCACACCTGCTCACTATACACTATACATAACCTGAATAATCATGTATAAATGGGTGAGTCAGGTGTTAGTAAGTTATTCACTGATGATAAAGTGTCTGTCTGTCTGTCTGTCTGTCTGTCTATCTGTCTGTCTGTTTCCTGGTCAGTTCTCTCTGTCTTTCTCTCTTATTCGCTATCTCTATCAATTTTCTCACCAATTCTCTCTCCTCCGGTCTCACTGTATATGGAATGGATGAGGGAGAAGAGACACCTCAAGGTGGGAGAGGAAATGGTAGGGAGAGAGGATAGGGGTGGGAAGGGGGGTGGGAAGGGGGGAGGAAGGGGGGGAGGGGGTGTAAACAAAGTGATATTAAGTGACAGGAAAGGGATGAAACATACATATACACACACATACACACACACACACCGCCCCCTTACACACACCCACACACACACACACAACAAAAACATCTCCCAGGTTACATTAAAACAATTATCTATCTCTTAGTCTATTTCTCACTTAAACGCGAGAGTACAATAGATTCCCAGCTGTTAGAAAGACGAATAAAAATATACTTACTACTGACGGCGACGAGGCTGGTGGTGTGAGGCTGAGTGACCGCCAGGTAACTCTCTCACCTGAGTCATGTTGATGTTTCACACCTGAGGAGAATGAAAAAAAAAAAGAGACCAAATAAAATCACCCGAATAAAAATAGCTTCACTTTTTTTCTTCTCTTTTCTACGAGACTTGACGCACAGTTGATTCCTGGTTATGATAATGTTAATCCACAAGTGTGAGTAAGGTTGTTTTGGTGAATATTTTAGTGGGTTTTTTTCAGCCTTATTGTTGGGTGGTCTGGATGTCTTCATTTACTACACAAAAAAAACGTTCCCTCTGACCCACCGCCACCGTTCGACTGCTTTGAACCTCTTCGCGGGTCAAGGAATGTGTGGTGTTGCTTTGATATAACACCACCATTACTACTACCTCTATCTCCCTCCTCCAACAACACCAACAACACCAACAACACCACCACCACCACCGCCACCACTCACCTCCAGCACCGAGAGAGGGAGGGGCAGTGGTGTACCTCCAGCGACAGGTGAACATAACCTTACCTGGACACTAATTAATCTCCCTCATTAACGTCGAGTCCTGTGCAGTCGTCAGGTGTAAATAATCCATTAAGCGAAATAATAATAATAATAATAGTAATAATAATAATAATAATAATAATAATAATAATAATAGTAATAATAATAATAATAATAATAATAATAATAGTAATAGTACCGGAAATAGTAGTAGTAGCAGTAGTAAAAATAATACGGCTAGATGGATGGGTGTGGGTGTGTGGGTAATATAGATGAGTGGGTGGTTGTGGGTGTGGGTGTTATATAGATGGGTGGGTAGATAGGAGTATGCGGGTAATGGTTGAATCAGTTAAGTATTGGGTGGATGACTGTGTGCGTGAGGATAAGTGGATGATGGATCTGAGAGAGAGAGAGAGAGAGAGAGAGAGAGAGAGAGAGAGAGAGAGAGAGAGAGAGAGAGAGAGAGAGACATCCAACACCCCCTTCTCTCTACTTACGTTCCAGGTGACTGACTCTTTAGTGTTTGTTTACCTTATTTCAATATCCAAATTCACCTAAATCCTAAAATCCAATAAGGTCCATAACCATATTCTCTACTTATAGGATTCACGATCTTAATAGATACTTGGCTTGGCATTATAATGACTAATTTTTGTTCTCATCAGCAAAATAATGTTCTAACAATAGGTTCATACAGTCGACATTTCTGTATGTTTTGATGGGTGATTAAGGTTTTATGGTATTATGTTGCTGATGCCATTTGCAACCCTTAATAAAATTGACTTTTTATTAGATGAGTGGATGTGCGTTTTACCTCTCACTTCCTCTCCTTTCTGTCTACTTCCTCTCTGTATCTCTCTCTACTTCCTCTCTCTCTCTCTAACTCTCGCTCTCGTTTTTCTCTTTCTGCTTCCTCCTCTTTCTACTTCTTCTCTTCCTTTACAACTCTTTCTGCTCACTCTCTCTCTTTCTCTCTCTGTCTTCCTCTCACTGTGCTACCACTCCTGTCTGTCTGTCTCGCCAGTAAGAGAAGGCAAGGTTGGGTCCGCTCGTTACAGGACTGTGGATGATGAAGCAGCCTGTTGGTGTCCGAGTGATGGTTGCCACCTGGAGGGAAGAGGCAGCCAGGTGATATTTCAACACCTCTTTTGAGACGTTGTGTGTGTGTGTGTGTGTGTGTGTGTGTGTGTGAGAGGATATCTGTATATGAGAGAGAGAGAGAGAGAGAGAGAGAGAGAGAGAGAGAGAGAGAGAGAGAGAGAGAGAGAGAGAGAGAGAGAGAGAGAAAACATGCTCATATACACTGACAAGTATACGTATTCACACACACACACACACACACACACACACACACACACGCGCACGCACGCACACACACACACACACACACGCACGCACGCACGCACACACACAAAGGGTAGGTATTAATGGTTAAGGAACAGCATAGTTAATCTGGAGGAAGAAAAACGCCTCGTAAAACTGGGCGACAGATGCCCCTTGTCTTTATGTACCTGGTGGAGGGTACTGGTGGTGGAGGGTACTGGTGGTGGAGGGTACTGGTGGTGGAGGGTACTGGTGGAGGGTACTGGTGGAGGGTACTGGTGGTGAGGGGAAGTGAGGGGAGGTGGTGAGGGGAAGTGAAGGGAGGTGGTGAGAGGAGATGGAGGGGAGGTGTAGGGGAGATGAGGGGAGGTGACAGAGGGGAAGGAGGGCGGCGGTGTTTGATCTCAGTGGTAGTGGAGAGGACAGAGGACCGTGCAGCCTGACACGTGGCACGGTTGATTGCATGACCACACACCTAGGGGCATAGGGAGGAGGAGGAGGATGAAAGAAAAGAGGAAGAAGAAGAAGAGGAGGAGGAAGAGGAGGAGGAGAGGGAGGAAGAAAAGGAAGAAGAAGAGGAGAGGGAGGAAGAAAAGGAAGAAGAAGAGGAGAAGGAGGAAAAGGGGGGTGGTGTGAGAGAAGACGAGAAAAGTGAAAGGAGAAAGAGAGGGGAGGGAGAGAAGAGTGAGAGGGTAGAGAGAGGGGAGAAAGGGCCCCTGGGAGAGGAGTCTAGGGACCATGAGAGGGCCCTGACCTTCTCTAATTGTCCATATATTAATTATAACTATTGATACTCATAGATTATTCTTGCCTGGCCACATACACTTACACACCCTGGCCACACACTCATATACCCTGGCCATACACCCTGGGGAGAGAAGAGGAAGGACGAGGAAGAGAAGAGGCAGGACGGTGTGGTGCAAGGAGAGGAAAGGGCAGTTGTACGAACCCTGCCCAGTGGTAAGGTCGTGGTAGTTGGGGACAGCCAGGTGAGGATTTAGATAGGACTTTTTGTGCAAGAGATAGGAAACGTAGGACTAGGGTGTGTTTTCCTGGGGCTGGGATAGGTCATGTAGCTGAGAGGATAGAGAGGGTTTTGTCAGGGGAGGGTACCAATCCAGTAGTGTATCTTAGTGCGGGAGGAACGACATAGGAAAGGTTAGGAGTGAGAAACTTTTCAAGAGGTATAGGGAGGCGCTGGGGAAGATTAGAGATAGGGGAGGGATCCCGATAGTATGTGGTGTCTTGTCTGGAAGAGGGGTTGGTTGTGAATGGCTGTCCAGGGCAAATGCTATAAATTGCCGACTGGAAAACATTGTGCAAACAATGGTTGGGCATTCATTGATAACTGGCAACCATTCTATGGCAACGACTACCTGTACAGTCGTGTCGGAGTACACTTGTCTCGTGCGGGGGTAAAGACGTTGTCTGCATCCCTGGAGCGTGAAATTGTCACTCCAAAGGGGGGGGGGGGGGGTGGTGAGGGGTTCGCCAGTAGAGAGAGGTCAGGGTAAGTGGGAGTCAAAAAACAAGCAGGTCCTGGGAAGTAAAATTGGTTACTCAGGACAAGGGGTAAAACAGGACCAGGGAAGGGTAGGTTTAAATGTATACTATACAAACAGTAGGAGCGTTAGAAATAAAATAGACTTGCTGAGAGCAGTTGTATGTACCGAGAATGTAAACGCCATAGCAATCACCGAAACTTGAATGAATCTGGCGAGCAAAATTTTTTTATCAGAGTACTACATAGAAGGGTACAACCTTTTTCACAAGGACAGGGAAGGTAGGAAGGAGGGAGGGGTCGCACTCTTCGTCAAGGATACATTAAAATGTTGTATTAATAATTCAATAAAGGGTGAAATAGGAACCGAGTTTGTATGGGTAGAAATCACGGAAGGAAGAGACAAACTAATTATGGGAGTGATTTACAGGCCCCCAAGTCTTGGGAAAGAAGCAACTCAGCCAGCCCATATGGCAGGAAATGAGTAGGGCAGCAAAATATAACGACCTGTGCATTATGGGGGATTTCAACTTTAGAAATATTGACTGGGACAACATTGTAGGTGACTATGAATTTGAAGACTTCCTAGACGCAGTAGAGGACAATTTTTTGAAACAACTAATTACAGAACCTACTAGAGGTGACAATATATTAGACCTAGTATTAACAAATAAAGAAAATATTATCAGAGATATCACAGTAGGGGAAGAACTAGGTAACAGTGATCACAGAGAAATCAGGTTCACCCTAAATTGGGAAACGAAAAACAATGACAATACGGTCAGAGTCCCAAACTTTCGGTTGGTGGATTATCAGGGGGCTAAGAAGGTACCTAGGTGAGGTCACCTGGGAAAAAGTCAAGTCAGTCCCAAGTAGGAAAGGGTGAGGTCACAGATGACACAACAATTGATCATGACTATAATATACTCACTTGTATACTACGTAAAGCTCAAGAACAAAATATACCATACAGAAAAATTAGGTCAAATAAGAATGAGCCAAGGTGGATGACCAGAAAACTTAAACATGACAAAGGAATAAAGAAAGGAAAGAAATTAAAGGGAGGGTAGGAGCAGCTCAGAAATAAGTATAATGAACTAGCTAGGAATGTTAAGAAAAATGTAAGGAAAGCAAAGAGAGACTATGAAATCAGAATAGCAAGAGAATCCAAGGCGAATCTCAAGGAATTTTTCCAGGTATATAGAACAAAGGCCAAGGACAAAGTTGGGCCTTTAAAGTCAGGGAGGGGGGAAGTGATCAATGGCAGTGAAGAAATAAGCAAAGCATTGAACAGCTACTTTTTATCAGCTTTCACAGAAGAAATTCGCAAGGAAATACCAGAGGTGGAACTGATATTTAGGGGAAAGGAAGAAGAGAAATTAAATAATATCACTATCAGAAAAGAGGATATTCTTAAGAGGATAAATAAATTAAAGAAGACAAAATCCCCAGGGCAGGATGAAATTTTCCCTCGAGTCTTGAAAGAGTGTAGGAAACAGATTAGCGGACCCCTCGTAAATTTATTTACAAAATCATTAGACACAGGAGTTGTGCCAGACTTGTGGAAACAGGCGAATGTAGTACCCATATTCAAAAAGGGAGACAGAGCATCAGCGTCAAATTACCGGCCGATCAGTTTGATGTCAGTAGTGGTAAATTACTTGAATCAATTATAGCAAATAGCATCCGATCGCATTTAGAGAAAAACAAATTAATCTACGCCTCTCAACATGGGTTTACAAAGGGAAAATCTTGTCTAACAAATCTGCTGACGTTTTTTAGGAAAGTCTTCGAGTTAGTAGATAATGACGAAAATTACGATGTTATTTACTAAGACTTTAGCAAAGCATTTGACAGAGTACCGCATCAGAGGCTTTTGAGAAAAGTTAAGGCTCATGGTATCGAGGGGAAAGTTTTAAATTGGATAAAATCATGGCTCACCGATAGAACGCAGAGGGTCAGCGTAGATGGTATTAAATCTGAGTGGGGTTGTGTAACCAGTGGGGTTCCCCGGGAGTCAGTACTAGGCCCACTCTTGTTCATAATGTACATAAACGATCTAGATACTGGGATCAGCAGTGACATAAGCAAGTTTGCGGATGACACCAAAATAGGGCGGCAGATTAATTCAGGGCAGGATGCAAATGCACTACAGGAGGATCTAAATAAACTGCAGGGGTGGTCAGAAAAATGGCAAATGAAATTCAACACCAGGAAGTGCAGCGTACTTAATATTGGAAGAACAAATACTGTAAATGTATACAGCCTAGAAAAAGTGCGTTAATGTTCGAAATAAGGCAAACAGTATTAGGTTTTATATCTAGAAGTGTAAGTAATATGAGTGCAGAGGTCTTATTGCAACTATATCTTGCACTAGTCAGGCCGCACCTCAATTATGCGGTTCAGTTCTGGTGCCCTTATTGTAGAATGGATATCAATTCACTGGAGTTGGTGCAGCGAAGAATGACGAAAATGATTCCTGGACTTAGAAACCTTCCATATCAAGGTAGGTTAAAGAAACGAACTTGTATTCCCTAGAAAGACGAAGAATGCGGGGGGATATGATAGAAGTATTTAAGTGGGTAAAAGGAATCAATAAAGGGGTTATAGATAAAGTTCTTATAATATCCGAGCAGGATAGGACTCGTAGCAACGGATTTAAGTTGGATAAGTTTAGGTTTAGGAGGGAGATAGGAAGAAACTGGTTCACAAATAGGGTGGTGGACGAGTGGAACAAGCTTAGCAACTTTGTAGTAAGTGCTGGAACGCTGGAAAGTTTTAAAAGGAGGCTAGATAGATTCATGGATGATAGAGAGTGGTAGTAACTCTCGACAGGAGCTGCCATGCACAGGCCAACCGGCCTATTGCAGACTCTTTATTTTCTTATGTTCTTATACACTCACACACCCTGACCACACACACACACCCACACACACACATCCAACCATGTATTCGCCCTTCCCACACAGCAATGGTTTTAAATTAGACAAAATCAGATTTAAACGTGAATTAGGGAAACGTTGCCCGGATATAGAGCAGTGGATGAGTGGAATAAGTTACCAAACACCATCATTAACTCAAGCACATGACTGGGAAACTTCAAATATAGTTTGGGCAGATATATGAGTGATAAGTACTGGGTGTGTGTACGGCACTACCTATACATATGGACCAATAGGCCTACTGGAGTTTCCATTATTACTCTTTTTAAGTAGACCTAATGGTAGTGGTTATAGATATGTTGATGGGAACTTATGCTAATCGTACGTTCACCTGTCGTCTGTTGGTAATGATGTTCTTTTATGATACAAGGAACAGACACAAGTGAATAAATATAACGGAAGAGAGAGAGGGAGAAGGAGAAGAAGAAGAGGAAGAAGAGCAGTAAGAATGTTATTGTGGGTGAGAGAGATAAGGTGTGTGGAACGTGTTGGTACAGGTAGGGACGGAGGGAGAGAGAGTAGGGAGGGAGGGAGTGAGGGAGTGAGGGAGGGAGGGAGGGAGGGAGTGAGAGAAAGGAGGGTGAGTAGGGGGGAATGAGCAGGTGGGAGAGTAGGAGGGAGGAAGGAAAGGTAGGAGGGAGGAAGGGAGAGTAGGATGGAGGGAGAGTAAGGGGAGGAGGGAGGGAGGGAGGGAGAGTAGAATGGGGGGCAGGAGGGAGGGAGGGACGGAGGAAGGGGGAGTATGATGGGGGGGGGGGGCAGGAGGGAGGGAGACGTTAATCGTGTTTATCATGAATGTCGTCGCTACCACTTAACTATTATCGTTCATGAGTAAACACGTTGTAGTAGTGAGTAACGCCTTTTCTCACTACCTCACTACCATATTACCTCACTCCTTCACTACCACACTACCTCACTACCACACTACCTCACTACCACACTCCCTCACTACCATACTACCTCACTCCCTCACTACCACATTACCTCACTACCACACTACCTCACTACCACACTCCCTCACTACCTCACCGCCTCGCTACCTCACTACCATATTATCTCACTCCTTCACTACCTCACTACCACACCACCTCACTACCTCACTACTACACTACCTCACTACTACACTACCTCACTACCACACTACCTCACACCCTCACTACCACACTACCTCACTACCACACTACCACACTCCCTAACTACCTCACTCCTTCACTACCTCACTACCACACTACCTCACTACCTCACTACCACACTACCTCACTACCTCACTACCACACTACCTCACTACCTCACCACCTCACTACCACACTACCACACTACCTCACTCCCCCACTACCTCACTACCACACTACCACACTACCTCACTATCACACTACCTCACTACCACACTACCTCACTACCACGCTACCACACTACCTCACTACCACACTACCACACTCCCTCACTACCTCACTACCACACCACCTCACTACCACACTACCACACCACCTCACTACCACACCACCTCACTACCACACTACCACACTACCTCACTACCTCACGGTTGCATTTATGTCAATTTGTAATTAAATTTATGTATTTATTACTTGTAGTTTATTGTATTTTGCTATGTTATTATTTAGCTTCAACAACAATGGTCTTTAAGCGCGTAACAAGATTAGAAATAGACTCCACTTTCTTTCTCTCTCTTTCTCTCTCTCTTTTACTCTCCTTTATCTCTTTTCTCTTCCTTGTTTCTTTCTCTCTCTCTTTCTTCTCTCCCTCTCCCTATTTTCTCTCCCCTTGTCTCTTCCTTTTTCTCTCTCTCCCTCTCTCTTCTCTCCCTCCCCTCTCCTTCTCATATCCCTTCCTCCCCTCTCTCATCCCTTCCTCCCCTCTCTCATCCCTTCCTTTCCTCTCTCATCTCTACTTCACCCCCCCTCCCTCCCTCTCTCATCCCTCTCTCCCCTCTCTCACCTCTACCTCCCTCCCTCTCTCTCCACCTGTTGGTATATTACTCAACAACTCTGCATCATTAAGACTTAGCTCAGGGACAACACACCTCTTACATTATGCACACGTCGGGGATCCTGTCAATTGAGGGTGTGACGCCGTGATGGTGTGGTGGTGTGATGGTGTGGTGGTGGGAGGGTGTGATGGTGTGGTGGTGGGAGGGTGTGATGGTGTGGTGGTGGGAGGGTGTGATGGTGTGGTGGTGGGAGGGTGTGGTGGTGGTGGGAGAGTGTGATGGTGAGAGGGTGTGATGGTGTGGTGGTGTGGTGGTGGGAGGGTGTGGTGGTGGGAGGGTGTGATGGTGTGGTGGTGGGAGGGTGTGATGGTGAGAGGGTGTGATGGTGTGGTGGTGTGGTGGTGGGAGGGTGTGGTGGTGTGGTGGTGTGATGGTGTGGTGGTGGGAGGGTGTAATGGTGTGATGGTGTAGTGGTGTGATGGTGTGGTGGTTTGGTGGTGTGATGGTGTGGTGGTGGGAGGGTGTGATGGTGTGGTGGGGGGAGGGTGTGATGGTGTGGTGGGAGGGTGTGACGCCGTGATGGTGTGGTGGTGTGATGGTGTGGTGGTGGGAGGGTGTGATGGTGTGGTGGTGGGAGGGTGTGATGGTGTGGTGGTGGGAGGGTGTGATGGTGTGGTGGTGGGAGGGTGTGATGGTGTGGTGGTGGGAGGGTGTGATGGTGTGGTGGGGGGAGGGTGTGATGGTGTGGTGGTGGGAGGGTGTGATGGTGTGGTGGTGGGAGGGTGTGGCGGTGGGAGGGTGTGATGGTGAGAGGGTGTGGTGGTGGGAGGGTGTGATGGTGTGGTGGTGGGAGGGTGTGATGGTGTGGTGGGAGGGTGTGTTAGTGTGGCGGTGGGAGGGTGTGATGGTGAGAGGGTGTGATGGTGTGGTGGTGGGAGGGTGTGGTGGTGGGAGGGTGTGGTGGTGTGATGGTGTGGTGGTGGGAGGGTGTAATGGTGTGATGGTGTGATGGTGTGGTGGTTTGGTGGTGTGATGGTGTGGTGGTGGGAGGGTGTGATGGTGTGGTGGTGGGAGGGTGTGATGGTGAGAGGGTGTGGTGGTGTGGTGGTGGGAGGGTGTGGTGGCGTGGTAGTGGGAGGGTGCGATGGTGTGGTGGTGGGAGGGTGTGATGGTGTGGTGGTGGGAGGGTGTGATGGTGTGGTGGGGGGAGGGTGTGATGGTGAGAGGGTGTGGTGGTGTGGTGGTGGGAGGGTGTGGTGGCGTGGTAGTGGGAGGGTGCGATGGTGTGGTGGTGTGGTGGTGGGAGGGTGTGATGGTGTGGTGGTGGGAGGGTGTGATGGTGAGAAGGTGTGGTGGTGTGGTGGTGGGAGGGTGTGATGGTGTGGTGGTGGGAGGGTGTGATGGTGTGATGGTGAGAGGGTGTTGTGGTGGGAGGGTGTGATTGTGTGGTGGTGGGAGGGTGTGATGGTGAGAGGGTGTTGTGGTGGGAGGGTGTGATTGTGTGGTGGTGGGAGGGTGTGATGGTGAGAGGGTGTGGTGGTGGGAGGGTGTGATGGTGTGGTGGTGGGAGGGTGTGATGGTGAGAGGGTGTGGTGGTGTGGTGGTGGGAGGGTGTGGTGGCGTGGTAGTGGGAGGGTGCGATGGTGTGGTGGTGTGGTGGTGGGAGGGTGTGATGGTGTGGTGGTGGGAGGGTGTGGTGGTGGGAGGGTGTGGTGGTGTGGTGGTGGGAGGGTGTGATGGTGTGGTGGGAGGGTGTGATGGTGAGAGGGTGTGGTGGTGTGGTGGTGGGAGGGTGTGATGGTGTGGTGGGAGGGTGTGATGGTGTGGTGGTGTGATGGTGTTGTTATTTGGTGGTGTGATGGTGTGGTGGTGGGAGGGTGTGATGGTGTTGTTGTTTGGTGGTGTGATGGTGTGGTGGTGTGTGGGTGTGATGGTGTTATTGTTTGGTGGTGTGATGGTGTGGTGGTGGGAGGGTGTGATGGTGTGGTGGTGGGAGGGTGTGATGGTGTGGTGGTGGGAGGGTGTGATGGTGTGGTGGTGGAAGGGTGTGATGGTGTGGTGGGAGGGTGTGATGGTGTGGTAGTGGGAGGGTGTGATTGTGTGGTGGTGAGAATGTTGTGAATGTTTGAGGCTGTGACGTTGTTCAAGGTATACGGTGTGGCGCTGTAGTGGAGGGTGAAGGAGGGAAGTGAGGGAGGGAAGTGAAGAAGGGAAGTGAAGAAGGGAAGTGAGGGAGGGAAATGAGGGAGGTAGTGAGGGAGGGAAGAGTGTTGGAGATCAATAATATGTTGAAAATCACCCTTACTTAACACACACCACACACCCTAACACACATTATAAAACTCACACTACACACCCTAGCACACACAGACTCACCGTCCCACTAACACTAACACAGTAACACACTACACCCTAACACACTACACAACACCTACACAACACATAATCACAAACAACTTCCCGAAAATAAATTGTTTTCTTGTAACAATAAAAACTTGGCCATTTCTTTCGGTCGTACACGTGTTGTTGTTAGCAATATTCCTGTTCACTGAATTAATAACCTACTTTTTTTCTTCTTTCATTCGACACTTGTTTCAGTATTTTTTTCAAGGTTAAAAATTTGTGTGGGATGAAATAAGTGATTTTGTTCTGATATTGGTGTGTGTGTGTGTGTACTTTATTCAATACTTATGTAGTGCTAGTTAACACGCTTTCATCTGATCATATATGACTTTGCGGCTTTCTCAAAATGTTAAACGCTAAATGACAAAACTTTTTACAAAATTGCGAAAAAAAGCAAAATTTCTCACTTATATACAAACCAATTTAGAATTTTCACTCTTAAAAACGTTTTCTTTATACATCCTGTGGCCGCCAAACGATTTCTTCCGAACCAAGTTGAAATATTGCAACATTTCTGCCAGTTTTTGCAGGTATTTTGCTATCACTTTTATTTAGAATGTTTCAGGAATATACTTTATTTATTTACTTAGACTTCACATACCTTCCTCCCAGGTGTACTTTTCAACATTATAACTTTTTGTAGGATAATAATAATAATAATAATAATAATAATAATAATAATAATAATAATGGGAATAATAGTAAAACTTTTTCATACTTTTAACTTCGACTTGATTAATTTTTCGTATCTAATAAAGAACCTAAAGCAGGAAAATAGGAAAAGTAACACACACACACACAGTGTGTATATATATATATATATATATATATATATATATATATATATATATATATATATATATATATATATATATATATATATATATATATAGGCATAAAGGTGGGCATCACTTTTAGCCGTGTCCACTCAGGTGGCAGAAACATCTGTCTTACCTGTAAAAGACTGAGGTAGTGCCACCAGCCTCGCTGTGTAAACACGACTTTGAGTGGCACTTGGCACTAAGTGTGTGGCCGAGTGGCACTGATCCTCGCCTGTGGGTGGTCGTGGCACGCTTCTACTCTCAGTACTGCCCAGTATTACTGCTATTGGTCAATATTCCTCACTGGTTACCGCTGCTGTCCAAATATTGCTCACTACACTCACGCAGTGTTCACCTATTACTATGAACACTCATACGATGTTCAGTTGTCACAAATTATACTCATAAACTGTCCAAATATTACAACATTTCTCAAATACTTGTCGTCACTTCAAGGTGTTACTGCTCTCTGCCGCTCACGTCTGACTTAATACGTCAAATATTAAAGACGTAATTACTTTAGCCTTAATATAACTTCATCTACCGTCTCATCCTCTCTCCCTCACCCACCTCGATAACAAATCCTACCTCACTGTCACCATCATTCCCCCTCATCCTCCGCTTCTCCCTCACCTTCACCCTCACCCTCCGCTTCCCCCTCACTTTCACCCTCATCCTCCGCTTCCCCCTCACTTTCACCCTCATCCTCCGCTTCCCCCTCACTTTCACCCTCATCCTCCCTCATTTTCTTTCCCTCATACCCACACCCTTCCTCTCATTCCCCTTACTCTCCTCTACCTCCCTCACATTTACCACTTCTCGCTCCCCCTCTCATCTCCCTCATCCTTACACTCTTCTTCTCACCCCCTTACCCCCTTCCTCTTCCTCCTCACCTTCACCACCTTTCCCTCGCCCTCCCCCACACCCCCTCCTCCCCCTCTCGATCTAACTCCTATCCACAACACAACACCTAACCTGTGATATTAATTCCTGCTCATGACATATAGATGAACAGTCTACATTGAATAGTATTATGCATTAAACCTTCATTTAATTTATATATATCGACTAGCGCCTTCCTACACTATTCACACCTGCCCAATATAGACCAGAACACAGGCGCTTGTTGACGCTTGTAATGGAGATTTCATTGTGTATTATTTAACCTTTTATCTCACGTCTGCTTGTAAATTTATCATTAATTTTTTATTTTTTTTGGGGGGGGGGGTTAAATTTTGCTTTGGTTGTTGTTGTTGTAAGAGTGTTATGAGGGTGTTGTATGAGTGTGTTATGTGAGGTGTGTTATAAGTGCGTTATTGAATGTGAGCAAAATTGTCTTGTGATAAAAAAAAATAATACAATTAGCACATTAAATATTCCTTACCATAAAAAATAAGAAAATTACTAATTCACTTCTTCCCAATTTGATTAAGTTATAAAAAAAAAAATAACGTCTTTACTTGTAATTAATGGTAATATTTTCATGAATAGAAGAACAATGATATAACCATTTGTGTCTGAATGAGATACATGCCTAAATTATTCGGATATCTTGCCGGATTTCAGTTATCCGGACATATAACGGATGACTTACCCAAATATTGTACTATAGATAGTTACCGAATATGTATAATTGGTAGTTATTGTTATTAGTTCTTATGTAATGAATTTATCGGTGTGAAATTACGTATGGGAGAAAGAGAAGAGGAACTAAAATGAAAAGGAGGAGACAAACAGAGAGCAAGAAGAGAAGAAAGGGAAGGAGAGAGAGAAAGAAGGAAGGGCTGGAGATAGAGAAAGAAGAGAAGGAAAAGAAGGAGCGGAAGAAGAGAAGTAAAGGAAAGAAAGAGAGCAAGAAGACAAGAAAAGAAAGGAGAGAGAGAAAGAAGAGAAGAAAGGAAAAGAGATAGAAGAGAAAGAAATGAATGAAAGAGAAAGAAGAGAAGAAAGGAAAAGAGATAGAAGAGAAAGAAATGAATGAAAGAGAAAGAAGAATCGATGGTGCAGTAGCCCAGTAATCACAGAGGCCAGGTAAGGTCTTAAATAATACACGACCTGGCACCCCTCTCCCCAGCCGACGCCTGTCAATTAGTTTACCTGGGCGGGGATAGGTGAGGGATGGAGGATTAGGTGAGGGATGGAGGATTGGGTGAGGGATGGAGGATTAGGTGAGGGATGGAGGATTAGGTGAGGGATGGAGGATTGGGTGAGGGATGGAGGATTGGGTGAGGGATGGAGGATTAGGTGAGGGATGGAGGATTAGGTGAGGGATGGAGGATTGGGTGAGGGATGGAGGATTAGGTGAGGGATGGAGGATTAGGTGAGGGATGGAGGATTGGGTGAGGGATGGAGGATTAGGTGAGGGATGGAGGATTGGGTGAGGGATGGAGGATTAGGTGAGGGATGGAGGATTAGGTGAGGGATGGAGGATTGGGTGAGGGATGGAGGATTGGGTGAGGGATGGAGGATTGGGTGAGGGATGGAGGATTGGGTGAGGGATGGAGGATTAGGTGAGGGATGGAGGATTAGGTGAGGGATGGAGGATTAGGTGAGGGATGGAGGATTGGGTGAGGGATGGAGGATTGGGTGAGGGATGGAGGATTAGGTGAGGGATGGAGGATTAGGTGAGGGATGGAGGATTGGGTGAGGGATGGAGGATTAGGTGAGGGATGGAGGATTAGGTGAGGGATGGAGGATTGGGTGAGGGATGGAGGATTGGGTGAGGGATGGAGGATTGGGTGAGGGATGGAGGATTGGGTGAGGGATGGAGGATTAGGTGAGGGATGGAGGATTAGGTGAGGGATGGAGGATTGGGTGAGGGATGGAGGATTGGGTGAGGGATGGAGGATTGGGTGAGGGATGGAGGATTGGGTGAGGGATGGAGGATTAGGTGAGGGATGGAGGATTAGGTGAGGGATGGAGGATTAGGTGAGGGATGGAGGATTGGGTGAGGGATGGAGGATTGGGTGAGGGATGGAGGATTAGGTGAGGGATGGAGGATTAGGTGAGGGATGGAGGATTGGGTGAGGGATGGAGGATTAGGTGAGGGATGGAGGATTGGGTGAGGGATGGAGGATTGGGTGAGGGATGGAGGATTGGGTGAGGGATGGAGGATTGGGTGAGGGATGGAGGATTGGGTGAGGGATGGAGGATTAGGTGAGGGATGGAGGATTAGGTGAGGGATGGAGGATTAGGTGAGGGATGGAGGATTGGGTGAGGGATGGAGGATTGGGTGAGGGATGGAGGATTAGGTGAGGGATGGAGGATTGGGTGAGGGATGGAGGATTAGGTGAGGGATGGTGGATTAGGTGAGGGATGGAGGATTAGGTGAGGGACGGTGGATTAGGTGAGGGATGGAGGATTAGGTGAGGGACGGAGGATTAGGTGAGGGACGGAGGATTAGGTGAGGGATGGAGGATTGGGTGAGGGATGGAGGATTAGGTGAGGGATGGTGGATTAGGTGAGGGATGGAGGATTAGGTGAGGGATGGAGGATTAGGTGAGGGACGGAGGATTAGGTGAGGGATGGTGGATTAGGTGAGGGATGGAGGATTAGGTGAGGGACGGTGGATTAGGTGAGGGATGGTGGATTAGGTGAGGGATGGAGGATTAGGTGAGGGACGGAGGATTAGGTGAGGGACGGAGGATTAGGTGAGGGATGGAGGATTAGGTGAGGGATGGAGGATTAGGTGAGGGATGGAGGATTGGGTGAGGGATGGAGGAATGGGTGAGGGATGGAGGATTAGGTGAGGGATGGAGGATTAGGTGAGGGATGGAGGATTAGGTGAGGGACGGAGGATTAGGTGAGGGATGGTGGATTAGGTGAGGGATGGAGGATTAGGTGAGGGACGGAGGATTGGGTGAGGGATGGAGGATTAGGTGAGGGACGGAGGATTAGGTGAGGGATGGAGGATTGGGTGAGGGATGGAGGATTAGGTGAGGGATGGTGGATTAGGTGAGGGATGGAGGATTAGGTGAGGGATGGAGGATTAGGTGAGGGACGGTGGATTAGGTGAGGGATGGTGGATTAGGTGAGGGATGGTGGATTAGGTGAGGGATGGAGGATTGGGTGAGGGATGGTGGATTAGGTGAGGGATGGAGGATTAGGTGAGGGACGGAGGATTAGGTGAGGGATGGAGGATTAGGTGAGGGATGGAGGATTGGGTGAGGGATGGAGGAATGGGTGAGGGATGGAGGATTGGGTGAGGGATGGAGGATTGGGTGAGGGATGGTGTATTAGGTGAGGGATGGAGGATTAGGTGAGGGATGGAGGATTAGGCGAGGAGCTAAGAATAAGTAAGAAATGAGGAATAAATGAGGTAAAGGGGTAACTAAAGGATGAGGGTTAACAACAAAGAAGGAAGGGATTGGGAAGGAAGAGGTGGAGGAAGGAAGGATTGAGGATGGTGGGGGTAGTGGGAGTGACGAGTGGGGAATAGGGGGAGTGACAAGGGAGGGGGGAGGTGTTGGAGTGTCAGGGGAAGGGGAGTAGGAGTGACAAGGGGGGGGGGGGGGGAGAGTACTGGGGGGTGAGAAGGGTAGGTGGAGTAGGAGTGACGGGGGAGAAATAGCAGGAGGATTTTGTCCGAGGGGGATTTTGTCCGAGGGGGATTTTGACCAATATAATTTTGTCCTGTAAGATTTTTTCTGTCTATTGATGACGTCACGAGACATCAGGACCCTGTGCCCAGAATACAATAGTAGTTATTAAGTCTACAATAGCCGGATACTACAATACCATGTTCAATGTGTGTGTGTGTGTGTGTCGTACCGAGAGACCCACACATGCCATGACTCACGTACACTTCGCAACAGATCAAAACCGAACCAAACATTGGCGCCTGAATTCAATATTGCAGGTTTAGTTTAGTATGAGGTGGTGGTATTCCTGTGATCAGCTGAGGGAGACAGGTGGCCGGCCAGGGTTGTCAACTAGCCACTAACTGGTCAACATTAATCCTCGTCGTGTGTCTTTCCATCATCAGAGTTTATCAATGTCAATTCTCCAGACATGTTGCCACAGCTGAGCCGAAGTAGACCCTAACACCCATTATATGCAAACATTCCTCACTTATTGACAGTTATGCTTTTGGAACGGATTTGGCGCCATTCGAGGAACCAATCAAAACCAGTATTCACCTGCTCTGGTCGGTGATTGGTTGTCGCGCCAAGACGAAGGCATGCGGAAAGCGCGGGAAGAATGCGGATTCGCCAGGGCGGGGGTAGCTGCACGGAATTGATAACTCGGGTGGCTACTGCTCAAAATTGTATGATGGGTTGCCTGCTGCCTGATGTGGTGGTGGTGGGTTACGACTACACGGGGGAGATGATGTAGGTGTAGACTGTAGAGGAACGTGATGATAAACAAACACAAACAAAGTGGTTAAATGACCTCTTCCTCCTCCTCCTCCTGGGAAAAATAAGAATGAAGTGGTAGACACAGTTTCTCTTCTTATAGGGAACAAACATCGTCTTCACATAAAAAAAACAACAACAACCTAATCAAATCAGATAATGAATATAGGAAGAGCAGGAATACGAGAATTAGGAACAGGAGAAAAAGTAAAGAGAACAGGGAAGGGGTTAGAGACCGTATAATAACCTGAATATGTAGATTTACGACCAAGTTCCCCAAACAGTGATACTCATAGACTCGCAACGCCATCTATAGGAGCCTCTCACTCTGGGTATTCACAAGACACACTGAACATAGCAAACTTCAACGTACAGTAAGCGACACTCCATATAACTCTTGTGATGAAGGTGACATGAGCTGACCAAGAGGTTCCTAACCCCTCCAGAACTGACTCAGGCGTCTGTCAACTGAAGCCCTGACAATGAGTATGTATGTATGTATGTATGTATGTATGTATGTATGTATGTGTTCATAACCCCTCCTACTCTCACACTCACTAAGTATAACACGTCGTAGTACACCTGAGAGTCAGTAGCCAGGTGTAATTAGGATTCAGTGGAGTGACTTTATCCTCACTATTATGTCTGGCCATCTGCCCGTCCACTCAACCACCTCCCTTGTCCTCTCTCTCAATCCCACTCCTTCCTTCCTTCCTTCCTTCCTTCCCTCACTTACTCCCACTCCCTTCTCTCTCCCTACATTCCTATATAACATTAGGGAATTTCGAGGTGATAAATGGGAAAAAGTGAGAGGTTATGGTAATGTATAGTCTGTATATCTGTATGTATTAGTAATTAAAATACGTGGCTATGGTGTTCAAGTGAGGAGATAAAACGTCCACCAATCCAGTACCAAAGTTCGATGAACCAGCCCCTTAGCGGCCAACAGGGGGACGAACATGATCTACCTGGAGAGTAAACAACTTCAGTACCTGAGAGAGAGAAAAAAACTTCGGGTGAAAATATAACCAGTTTAATGCACCTCGTATTATAACCACTGTAAAGACATTCATATCCAGTAATTAACACCTGGTGACGTTTTATGGAAGGTCATTAGTACAGGTACAGGTATAAAGTATAGGTGTGGAGCTTCTCATTTATACCCTGTAATAACCTTAGCTTCTACTATCGATACAGTTACACTTTATATCTATATTATAAAGCCTTAAATGATACATATGGTATTAAAACACTCAAATAATTTCAATATAAACCTTCTTTTATCACCCGAGATACACTTGTGAGTCGAGTTTAGTAAAGAAATAATTCATCTGTTTGGACGAGCCACCAGACAGGTGTTTAAGTTGGTGGCGTTTATGCGAGACTGCAATACAGAGATTAAACGCCTCTGTCTCCTGCTGACACCTGTCCGTCACTGCGAGTCACTCTTCACACAAAACAACCAGAGAAAGAAAAGAAAGAATTAATTCTTTTAAATTCTTACGGCAAAGTAGATATTATTGTAATTATTGAAAGCAGCGAATTCTTGTATAGTTCTTAATTACACAGTGGTGATAAACTGCACCAGGGGGATTTATTCAAGAGATTTTTAGATTTATTCATAAAGGTAGATAATAACAGAGATACAATAGATTTATTCGTGTTAAAAAAGAAACTTTAAAGAAATAATTCACGACCAACACACTCCCACGTCTCAGGGTCACTCACCGCTCGCTAAATTTTTACCCGTCACAAACCCTTCAGGAGGAGTTCAGGGTGTTCGTGTATTCCTCCGCGTCAAAATTTTCCCAACATGAAAAATTCTCGCTTTTGTTTTTTTTTTCCCAGTCGACGAGAGAACGTCACCCGGGGGAAAATTATTATTAACTTGTGTACGACCGAGGTTGTCTCTCAGAATATTGCTTTTGTGTGCATTACGATATATATTTTTTTAATCTCTGTTCGTCCTGTCAAGAAAAGTTTGCAATTTAAGTAGTGAAATAGCCAATGTAAAATATTACTATCAAAATTCTCATTGTTGCGTTAAAGTGCGCTGATTAACAACATTATTCAGTGTGTGAGTGAGTAAGAGGTTGATGCCATTATTCTACATCTACTAAAATACACTTCATGGTTTCTTGTTTCCGATGTGTGTGTGTGTGTGTGTATGCGTGCCTACCTTAACACAATATTAAACGCGGTTGCCACTTTGCAACATGTGATACACGGGTTGACCTTTCTGCCTCACACCGCCTCGTCGTGTTAGCAAGTCAACATGTCAACACTTGGGGGTTGGGGGTCACGAGAGATCAATTAACCAAACAGACCTGCGCAGATTAACCAGGTTCACCCCACCTTAAGGTAAACAAAGAATAAGGACTCGAGAGAAGAAAATAATCAACATTGGATGAGGTTAAGAGACGATAATAACTTAAATTAACCTGCGCAGATTTACCTGAGCTTTAAAGTAAACAAAAGAGGAAATAAGAGAGAGAAAGTGATAAACAGAGAAGGGAACAGGGAAGCCAATAAGAAGAGAGGAAGAAAAAAGAGACTAAGTAAAAAAAAAATGATGTAAGTGAAAATGAAATGAATTGGAAAAAAAGATGGAAGAAGAAAATATAATAACAAATAAAGGGTCAGTGGAGGAAGAGACGAAGTGGAGGGAGAGACAATAAGTGGAGGAATGGAGTGAAGTAAGGCAAAGGGGGTCAAGGAGGTAAAATTGAGGGAGAAAGGGAAGCTTAGAGGATGTAGGTGGAGGGAGGGAGCGAGGGAGGGAGGGAGGGAGGGAAGGGGGGGAGGAAAGGTAGAGGGTGTGGAAAGTGAGAGAGAGAGAGAGAGAGGGAGGGAGGGAGGGAGGGAGTGGACGACCAACAATGGGTCCGGTTGACTGAGCATCTTGGGTGGCCCAGACCAACGCCACAGGCCTGTCATTATATAGCCGTCCTCCCACTCTCCCAGGTCCTTCCCCACTCTCTCAGGTCCTTCCCCACTTTCCCAGGTCCTTCCCCACTCTCCCAGGTCCTCCCCCACTTTCCCAGGTCCTCCCCCACTTTCCCAGGTCCTCCCCCACTCTCCCAGGTCCTCCCCCACTTTCCCAGGTCCTCCCCCACTTTCCCAGGTCCTCCCCCACTCTCCCAGGTCCTCCCCCACTCTCCCAGGTCCTCCCCCACTCTCCCAGGTCCTTCCCCACTTTCCCAGGTCCTTCCCCACTTTCCCAGGTCCTTCCCCACTCTCCCAGGTCTTTTCCCACTCTCCCAGGTCTTTTCCCACTCTCCCAGGGCCTCTCCCACTCTCCTAGGGCCTTTCCCACTCTCCCAGGTCCTTCCCCACTTTCCAAGGTTCTTCCCCCACTCTCCCAGGTCTTCTCCCACTCTCCCAGGTCTTCTCCCACTCTCCCAGGGCCTCTCCCACTCTCCCAGGGCCTTTCCCACTCTCCCAGGTCCTTCCCCACTTTCCCAGGTCCTTCCCCCACTCTCCCAGGTCTTCTCCCACTCTCCCAGGTCTTTTCCCACTCTCCCAGGTCTTCTCCCGCTCTCCCAGGGCCTGTCCCACTCTCCCAGGGCCTCTCCCACTCTCCCAGGTCCTCCCCCTCTTTCCCAGGTCTTCCCCACTCTCCCAGGTCCTTCCCCACTTTCCCAGGTCCTCCCCCACTTTCCCAGGTTCTTCCCCACTCTCCCAGGTCTTCTCCCACTCTCCCAGGTCTTCTCCCACTCTCCCAGGGCCTTTCCCACTCTCCCAGGTCCTTCCCCACTTTCCCAGGTCCTCCCCCACTTTCCCAGGTCCTCCCCCACTTTCCCAGGTTCTTCCCCCACTCTCCCAGGTCTTCTCCCACTCTCCCAGGTCTTCTCCCACTCTCCCAGGGCCTCTCCCACTCTCCCAGGGCCTCTCCCACTCTCCCAGGTCCTCCCCCACTTTCCCAGGTCCTACCCTACTTTCCCAGGTCCTCCCCCACTTTCCCAGGTTCTTCCCCCACTCTCCCAGGTCTTCTCCAACTCTCCCAGGTCTTCTCCCACTCTCCCAGGGCCTCTCCCACTCTCCCAGGTCCTTCCCCACTTTCCCAGGTTCTTCCCCCACTCTCCCAGGTCTTCTCCCACTCTCCCAGGTCTTCTCCCACTCTCCCAGGTCTTCTCCCACTCTCCCACGGCCTTTCCCACTTTCCCCGGTCCTCCCCCACTTTTCCAGGTTCTTCCCCCACTCTCCCAGGTCCTCCCCCACTTTCCCAGGTCCTTCCCCACTCTCCCAGGATCTCCCCCACTCTCCCAGGTCCTCCCCCACTTTCCCAGGTCTTCCCCCACTCTCCCAGGGCCTCTCCCACTCTCCCAGGGCCTCTCCCACGGCTTCTCCCACTCTCCCAGGAAAAATCACCTTTAGGAATGAGTTATGTGGAAGTTTCACATCTAACGGACACTCCCACTAACGGACTTCCCTCTCAGTTCAATCCGTTATATGGAGGTTTAATATCTAACGGACACTCCCATTAACGGACTTCCCTCCCCATTCAATCCGTTATATGGAGGTTTAATATCTAACGGACACTCCCATTAACGGACACTCCCATTAATGGACTTCCCTCCCCATTCAATCCGTTATATGGAGGTTTTACTCTATAACTTCCCGGTAAGCAATATATAATAAAATGAAATGAATGGAAAAAAAAAACATTCAACCTACGATTTTCTTCTCGGACTTTTGGGACACCCTGTACATGTTCATTAGTCGAGTCATTATTATAACCTGGCTGTGTGTTGAGGCTGTATTGTATCCGGATATAATTAGAGAACAAGTTAACTCTATTTTGTGTTATAATTAGATAATAAATTGGTTATCCATTAAAGCTGTCTACTGCATCTGCTATAAATTGAAAATAAGCTTGAGGACAGGCTTAATTATTTTGAGAGAGAGAGAGAGAGAGAGAGAGAGAGAGAGAGAGAGAGAGAGAGAGAGAGAGAGAGAGACGTTGGGAGGTCGTGTGGGGATAAAGTGGACGCCTCTCCTTAGCGCGGAGGCATTTGAGGAGTGACAGACAACGGCCACATATTGAGCTACCAAGAGTTCGCGTGAGTGCTGGTGGTTCCCTAGGGGCCGGTAGGACCCTGGAGGCTGATGGGACCCCGGGTTCTAGTGGCACCCTGGGCCTGATGGCTTAGAGGGACCTTGTGGCACCTTGAGGGCTGATAACAACTCGAGTGTTAGTGGCATTGTGGGCTGATGGGACTCTCAGGCTAATGGCACTATGGGGGCTAGTGGCATCTTTAGAGTTGCTGGCACCCCGGGGGGATGGTGGCACGCTAGGGGCCACAGTGGCACCGTCCCTAGGGTCAAATCTGTGCCCCGTCGACCAAGACGTTGCTGGTAGCTTTCTAAGATCATAAGAGTGATCCAACATAACATGGAGGCAGTAGAGGCCACGAGCAGAAAATACTACACCTCTTAACATTAAGATACAAATCCGTGCTTTACTGTCCCTGTGGCTTAGCACTATCTGCTAACCACAAGGTAAAATGAAGGGAAATGGGCCAAGACCGTGTTATAACACCACCTGACTTAGTGACGACCCTCTGATAGGTATAGAAAGGGGTTATCAGCCATGTCTTAGTGTAGTGTTGGAGGTTTCTTCGTGTTTGAGGGTCTCTACACTCTCTCTCTCCTGCAAGTTCCTTTAAACGGAGTAAATTGTTGCCTTTATGACCAATAATTCATTCAGAGTAAGAAAGATCACCTCAAGCGGCCCTCAAGACGTGACTGTTACTGGGACTGGTTGAAGACGCCCACAACCTACCTCACTCACGCCCACCCTCCCTCCCTCCCTCACTTACACCCACCTTTTCTCTCTCACGCCCCACCCCCTCTCCCTCATATTCACCACAACCTCCCTCACACCCATCCACTCTTCTTACGCCACAATTTGAGAATAATGGGGGGGGGGGGGAAGGAGGGGGGGGAGGCAGTCAGTGAGTGGGTCAAAAGGTAATTCATATACCCTCGTAGAATATAATAAATCCCCCCATTGTGTCTCCATCTGCCCCCTCCCCTGTCACCCCACTCACCCCCCCCCTCACACCCCACCCATTATTTTCTTATTCTTATAAACTGAGTCTTTGTCCCCAAGTGTGTGTGTGTGTGTGTGTGTGTGTGACTAGCCCAGCCAGCCTCTCTGTCTGTCTGTCTGTCTGTCTGTGTGTGTGTGTGTGTGTGTGTGTGTGTGTGTGTTAATAAATACTTATCTATTAAAGTACGAGATGTGTGTAGTATATGAATGACTGTCTGTCTTTGTGTATAAATATATATAATGTTGTCCATATGTATGTCTCTGTATGTATCAACAGGATGTATTAGACCACCACCACCCTACCTGTTCCTGTGTATGTCAGGCTTAATAACGGTACTGAACACCCCTCCCCACCCCCACCCACCCACCGCCCTACTGTTACTCCCGTTAAAACATCATATCTGTTAACGCCCTGCCCCCCCCCCCTCCCCTCACCTTACGATAGAAACAGTCCGTATAGGAGTCTGTCAGTTAATTAAAAGTCTAAAATAGAAAAAAAAACATTTACGTATATTAACCCTAGTGAGATTGAGGTACAGTTACAGGTACAGGTGTAGGTTGAGGTACAGGTGCAGGTGTTTTTAGATAACTACAGGTACAGGTGTATTTAGATAATTACAGGTACAGGTGTAGGTTGAAGTGCAGGTGTTTTTTTTAGATAATTACAGGTACAGGTGTAGGTTGAGGTACAGGTGATTTTTTAGATAATTACAGGTACATGTGTAGGTTGAGGTACAGGTGTTTTTAGATAATTACAGGTACAGGTGCAGGTTGAGGTACAGGTGTTTTTAAATACAGCTACAGGTACAAGTTTTGTTATTGTGAATACTATGTCGTGTAGTAGACCGTGTCAGTCCTACAGTTATTATATTACTCTCATTGAGGGAAGACTTGCCTCTGTCACAGGCTGCTCTAACCTACTAAATCTACGTAATTCAACAGTACCTTCAGCTTCAGTTCACTGACGGAGAGAAGATAATATTCTATACTGGTCTGACTCACTAATATATTGGATTTAGTTTTGTCAAACAGAGAAAACCTCATTAGCAATGTCGAGGTAGGGAACGAACTTGCAAACAGCGATCACAAAGAAATTCGATTCCAGTTAGATTTTCAGGGCAGACGTAAGGAAAATTCCACTAAAGTACCAGATTTCAGAAGGGCAAACTTTGACAGTTTAAGAGGCAGCTAAGAGAGGGGGTGTCGCGCTTGGCCGTGAACCTGACAGATGACACCGACCTGATAACGAGATCTGAGATTGCCGAGTTCCACGACAATTTAAATAGTGAGTTACTTAATGCACAAAGGCAGAACATACCATACAAAAAACTCAGATCAAACAACAATGACCCTAAATGGATAAATAATTATTTAAAGAACATCATTGGCCAAAGGAAGGCTATAGGTAGAAGGATAAATCGTGGCGAAATTCACCTCCGGGACTATTATAGGGTATTGGCGAGTAGGGTTAAAACCGAGATAAGGAAAGCAAAGAGGAATAATGAGGTAAGGATAGCAAGGGAGGCAAAGACAAACCCCAAAGGATTCTACCAAATGTACCAAACTAAAACACGAGAAAAGATTGGACCAATACGGTCAGACTCCGGCGAGCTCACTGATAACGACGGAGAAATGAGCAATAATTTGAATAAATATTTTTCAACAGTTTTCACCAGCGAAAATTTAAACATGATACCCGAGGCACCGACTCTATTCAGAGATAGTGAAGAAAACAAATTAAGTGAGATAGTAGTGACTAGTAACGATGTTAGTAAGCAAATAGACAAACTAAAGCCTAATAAGTCACCTGGTCCCGATGAGATATTTGCCAGAGTATTAAAGGAATGTAAGGAAGAGCTTAGTATGCCCTTAGCAAAGTTGTTTAACATGTCCTTAAAAACAGGTGTAGTACCAGAATCCTGGAGGATAGCGAATGTAATACCGATCTTCAAGAAGGGGGATAGATCACTATCCTCTAACTACCGCCCAATCAGTCTAACATCAATAGTAGGCAAATTACTGGAAGCAATCATTTCAAACTCTATTCGAAATCACCTGGAGAAGCACAGATTGATCAATGATTCCCAGCATGGCTTCACAAGCGGACGTTCTTGCCTAACTAATCTATTAACATTCTTTTCATCAGTTTTCGAATCAGTGGACGAGGGGCACAATTATGATGTGGTATATCTCGACTTTAGCAAAGCCTTCGACAGAGTACCCCACGAAAGACTAATTAGAAAGGTAGAAGCTCATGGCATCAAAGGTGACATCCTTAAATGGATTAGGGCGTGGTTACAGGACAGGAAACAGCGAGTGAGCATTAACGGCACTAAGTCCCATTGGAGCAACGTCACAAGTGGAGTTCCCCAAGGCTCAGTACTTGGACCATTATTGTTTATTATATACATAAACGACATAGATATCGGCATAGACAGCAACATAAGTAAATTTGCTGATGATACTAAAATAGGACGTGTTATCAAATCTGACGAGGACTCGGCAAAACTACAGGAGGATCTAAACAAATTTTTCGAATGGTCTGAAAAATGGCAGATGAAATTCAACATTGACAAATGTAAAGTACTCAGTATAGGGAATGTAAACAGGGAAACCAGATACCAGATGAACAACGATGCCATAGAGAAATCCGACTGCGAGAGAGATTTAGGAGTAATGATAAGTAGGAACCTTAAGCCAAGTAAACAATGTGTTTTTGCTCGTAACAAGGCTAATAAAGTACTTGGGTTCATACAAAGGAGTGTTAGTTACAAGACTAGCGAGGTCATCCTAAAACTGTATCTTGCTCTTGTGAGACCACACCTGGATTACGCAGTCCAGTTCTGGTCACCGTATTACAGAATGGATATAGAATCCTTGGAAAGAATCCAGAGGAGAATGACAAGACTAATCCCGGGTATCAGGAACCTTGAGTATAGAGACAGGTTAAAGCATCTTAATTTGCACTCCCTTGAGAGACGTAGAGCGAGGGGCGACCTGATAGAGGTGTATAAATGGAAGGCAGGGCTAAACAAAGGGGACATTACAAAGGTACTCAAATTATCCAACCAGGAGCGAACTCGTAACAATGGTTTTAAATTGGACAAATTTAGATTTAGGCGTGAAATAGGTAAACACTGGTTTGGAAACAGAGTAGTGGATGAATGGAACAAGTTACCAAATATCATCATTAACTCGAATACGCTGAATTGCTTCAAACATAGGTTGGATGCTCATATGAGCAATAGGGGTTGGGTGTAAACGGGACTGCCCAGTATGGGCCAATAGGCCCGCTGCAGTTTCCTCCATTCTTATGTTCTTATGTTCTTATATATTCCTCTGAGCTTTATTTCTACTCATCGACTTTCCACCAGGTACTGAGTTTTAACCTGTTTATAAAAATCTGTGAGTCTATGTCTGCTATTTCACTGTTATCTAGATAGCCTCTCTAACACTCCAGGTTCCTCTGTGTGAACATGAGCCACGGGCTCAACACACTGACCCTCTCGGCTCTCACTGACCATCACCACGACCTCATCTGCAAATTTGGTGAGAAGCTTCTGCACCATCCTCGACACCGGCTCCTACTCCCACCTGAAATCCCTCGCCCGAGAATTGCTGTTCTACACCACAACCGCATCCAGCCCATACGAGCACGAACTGATCGCTATAAGAACAGCCCAGTCCCAACCATTGTAAAAATTATCAATAACTTGTAATCATCCAGTGTATTCACTCCCAGTCAATCTTATTTTTTGCACTGTCACTATGTTGAAATGCCCTGTAGTTTGAGCTTCTCCCCATCTAGTTATTATATATCATATTTGTATCACTTATGTTACTTGTATATTATTTGTAAATCAAGAGACCCATTCCCCAATTATGTAACTGTATATTTTCAGCCTTCCGGCTGCAATGCTCTTTCAGTAAACCATTAATTATTATTATTATTATTATTATTATTGTTAATATTGTGGGGGAGAGCTGCAATACCCTTGTGGTAGCGGGTTATGATCAGATGTAAATGCTCTTCTGAAACTCAATTATGATGTTCATGTGTTGTCACCAAGAACAGATGAACACTGGAGGAGTCTGGTGGATGATATATTAAGTGATGAATAATATACAGTTTAATAGTGAACACAAACAAGTGGTGTTGCGGACTTAAATAAGGGACACCTTGAAGTAAACTTAAGTTGAAAATGAAACTGAAGAAGGTTGTTTAGCCAGAAAGTCAAAGATATAAACTTACAATAGCAATGATAAGGACATAACTGAGCCACTTGAGAGCTGTACCTGTCTTCGAAAGCCCCTCATAAACACCTTTTGTTCTAAATAGTTAAATACAAAATGGTTCATAGACTACGTTCAGCATATGGGTTCTCAAAAAACAACAAACTGCTGAAAAAGTTAAACGAAAGAGGTTGAGAAACTGTCAAACCAAACCTTAAAGACGAGTCAGAAGCAGAAGAAGAAGTCATAAGACGGTGGCGACGAACGCCCCTATTGTTGACACACTTGTGGTTGAGTGACGGTGTGTTGAGGCCAAGTCACGCGCTCTTCTGAACTTTAAAGCATTATTGGGCCAGATAACACATCATTGCCCCCACGTGCTCCTTCTCTGGCCCTGGCGAGCCGCTGTCCTCTAACTGACAAGGGCAAATTGATGTCAATTTTGTCAATTCTCTGGACTGCGGCAGCCGCGCGCCAGAGAATGGACAGTCAGCCAGCAGACACATTCATCTCTTATAATAAAACCAGCAGCAGTGTTAACGCCTTCACCATCAATCAAACACTATTTGGGTCATTCTTAGCTGACTTAAAACTCTCATATCTTGAGCGAAAATGACTGGGCTGGGCCATAATCCAATGACTATAACAATCAGAGGTAACCTTTCATTGATAGTTTGAGTGCATCATCTTCCAAGAGATCTGATTGGTCCACAGTGTAATCCAACAGTAATAATAAACCCATTATAATCTTTCATTGATGGTGTTTTACATGGTCCTCGGGTCGTGATTGGTCCATTCACACAGTTAAGGTTGTTGATGGAAGAGGTGTTGTGTAAGAGAAGGTGGGATGATCACACGGGGGGAGGGGAGGAGGGGAGGAGGGGAGGGGAGGGGGGAGGGGAGGGGAGGGGAGGGGAGGGGTGGCTCCTGGCACCTACTTGATCGAACCTAACACTACGTGACGCTGCCCACATAATCTCTCTTTCTCTCTCTTTATATTCTCTCTCCATTTTCTTTTTTTCTTTCCTTTTTCCTCTATCTGTTCTTTACCTATTACCCGTTTTCTTCTTTTTTTCTCAATCTCTCTTGTTCTTTAAAACACACACACACACACGCACACACACACACACACACGTATGGTAAAGTGAATAACACTTTTACCTCCTGGATGATCAACTTGTGGCTTATTAATGGTGAAGAATATGATGATGATAATAATAATGATGATGATGATGATGACGATGACAAAAATAACACAACACAACCGCCCATTTACACACCAGACAGTAGTAGTAGTAGTAGTAGTAGTAGTAGTAGTAGTGGTGGTGTCAGTGGCCTGGTCTTGGTTAAATATCTGACAGGTAAAGAGAAAAAAAAAAAGAGAAATATTCACACTACACCTGGGAGAAGGAGAGGGAAGGGGGAGGGATACACGGGGCTATTTAAATCTCCAATACTCATCCATTTGGAGCCATTCCATCGTCAGGTAGTGAGATGTTTATTACTATTACCAGAGCACAGAAGCGGTAGTATATCTGACAAGGCTATACTGAGGAGTAATATAGATCTTTTAAAACAACATACATTTAGCATAGTTATATATACTCTTTGTGTAATCTAGATGTTGATAAACTTGTCTATAAATCTCTCTTTTACTTGGTTCTCCGATGCGATTTTGTTTTCTTCATAATCTAAATCCGATTAGAGAAACAAAAGAGATCCGATACCATTCATATGTAAGTTCACATCCCTTATAGTTTATTACATCCTGATTTAAATAATAGTTATTGATATTTTCCCGCCCATATGAGTATAAGTAACACGTAGTTAATGAATCCTCCTGAATCTGTACGTAGACATAGATGTTTCTGAATCGATCGTTTGATTCGGTGTGTATCGCGGGTGTAGTTGGTCGTCTGATTCAATTTACTTGGCTATCTAATCCAGAGCGGGCTGGCGTGGCGGTGTAACGTGGTATTAGACGCAAATGAATGGTTAGGATTGAGGCTGCAACCATGTCCTATGTAATGGGTTGTGTGTGAGAGAGAGAGAGAGAGAGAGAGAGAGAGAGAGAGAGAGAGAGAGAGAGAGACCCACTATATTTCTCAAACAACCTCTCTAAACTCTCTATTCAAACAGCTAATCATAATCATATTAATTTCCAGGTATGAAATTAATAAAACACTCATTATACAGGTGACTTAAGCGACTCGTTTATTATTTCCAGTAGAAGATAAATATATAGATATTTATATTTTAATGGTAAACACGATAACGTTTCTCGCAGTATAATAATAATAATAATAATAATAACAATAATAATAATAATAATAACAATAATAATAATAATAATAACAATAATAATAATAACAACAATAATAATAATAATAATAATAATAATAATAATAATAACAATAACAATAATAACAATAACAATAACAATAATAACAATAACAATAATAATAATAATAATAACAATAACAATAACAACAATAACAATAATAATAATAATAATAATAATAATAATGATAATAATAACAATAATAATAATAATAATAATGATAATAATAATAACAATAATAATAATAATAATAATAATAATAACAATAATAATAATAACAATAATAATAATAATAATAATAATAATAATAATAACAATAACAATAATAACAATAACAATAACAATAATAACAATAACAATAACAATAACAATAATAATAATAATAATAATAATAATAATAATAATAATAATAACAATAATAATAATAACAACAATAATAATAATAATAATAATAATAATAATAATAATAATAATGCTGAAGACACCCGACCATGATAAACACCCTGTAACATTATATCTCACAGTGTTGCCACATAAGACATAAGTCCCCTGAATATGTTACAACTTATGTTAGACAAGCTGGTGTTCTAGTGAGGAGAGATTAAATAGAGTTTTATGAATGAAAAAGACCTTAGAGGGGGAGGGAAAGATGGTTAGTTGTTGAATATATAAGAAAATTAATGTCTTTTATATAAACACACACACATGTTTGCTAGACACTGTTTACTTCTTTTATATAAACACACACACACACACGTTTGCTAGATACTGTTTACTTGGTGTCCTTTTTTTTTTTTTTTTTTTTTGCCCTCAAGAGAACATTTTATCATATCGTTTGAGAGATAATGAAGCAGTGTGTAGCGTCGTCTTCCTTATCATCCAGCCTCTACGTTATATAAGAATGGTAATTTCAGTCTTTATTTATTACCTATAATTTACAACCACGCTACGTTTTCTTTAGCTGTTTTTCTGTCCTGTTTTGCTTCTTATTATTATTATTCTTCCTATATTCATTAATTCTATCTCCTCATCTATACACACCACAATATATTGCTTTTCTTTTTTTAATACATTTCTCAAATATATTCGTCTTAATTATTTTACGAAACTCAGGTGAGATATTTAATTAACCTGTAACTAGGAGGTTTTGTGGAGTTGGGGGCTCTATTAATTGTCTCTTCACACGCCTCTAAATACACTATTGTTTTAACTACCATGAGAAACAATGGTAAGAGATGCTCCTATTAACATCATCTCCCAGGACAAGAAGTATAGCTTGGTTAGGTTAGGTTAGGTTAGGTTAGATTAGGTTGGTTAACATTATATGTTCAGTATCTCGGTATTAGAACAGTGATTCCTTCCTACACACACACACACACACACACACACACACAACCACCATTTTGGGGGGGTGGGGGGGGTGGGGGGTATGTAAAAGATGATATCACCAGGGTCCGGTTTTCCGTCCGTCTGTTTGTCTGTCTGTCTTTGTTTGTCCGTCTTTCTGTCATTCTGTCTCTTTCTCTCTCCTTTGTGTCTCGATAATAAGACACCCTCCTCCCCCCCCCCCAATAACAATATCTCGAGAGATCTTCAGAGCCACGTTTAACACTTAAATAAATTGTGAATGGTGGTTATGTATCGACATATTACCCAGTTATTAGTGATTCGCTAAGCACTATAATTCTCTCTGTCTCTCTCTCTCTCTCTCTCTGTCTCTCTGTCTCTCTCTCTTTCTCTCTCTCTCTCTCTCTCACCCTGGAGATAAGGGAGGAGTTAGACTACCAGGTATATATTGTGATTAAATTCAATTCAAATCTAGTTTAATTTCAGAGGTTATTGGCCAGGTAGTGTGTGCTTGGGGTGTTATCAGAGAGAGAGAGAGAGAGAGAGAGAGAGAGAAGCTGTCTTCCCCCTTATTTTACTAACTTCTCCCAAGACCCGTGTATGTATGTATCTATGTATGTATGTATGTATGTATGTATGTATGTACAGTATGTATGTATGTACAGTATGTATGTACAGTATGTATGTATGTATGTATGTATGTACAGTATGTATGTATGTATGTATGTATGTGTACCCAGGGTCAGACGCTCACACACACACACACACACAATGGCTACAGTGAGTTGGAAGTATCTCCTTGACTTCAAATCCCATTAAAACTACTCAACAAACACTCCTTTCATTCTTCTCTGCCCATTAACCCATTATTCACCTCATTAAAGCCCATTTGACCGCGTAGTTATAGGGGTCTGTTATTATGAAGGTCGCTACAGGTCGCTACAGGTCATTACAGGTCGTTACAAAACTACAATTGCCTCATGTTCATTTACTGTTATGTTTAGCGTTTCGTAAATTTTTATTTTCCCATTCATGAATATTTTGGTGATTAAGAATAATCTTATTTGATTGTGATATTATTCTTATTATATTCTCTGATGTGTAAATACTCTTTAGTTCACTACAGATACAATTATTCGTTTGTTTACTGTTTATTATTTTTTATTGTTATTATTACTTTTATTTCTATTATTATTGTTATTATCATCTTCACCATCTCGTCATAAGGTGTATAAGTACGAGAACTCAGGTAAACAAGAATACAAACAAAAAGCGATCGGAACAAATACGATTGAATACATCATTTACCTCCTTAATAAACCTTCCAATCCTCCTTTCCTCTATATCACGACATTGCTATCTATATTTACGCACTTATAATCTACGCTACCCTCTCTGCCATTAATAACTGTGATGATTAAGCTAGAATAAAAGGGAAGAACAATAAAGAAAACAAAAGAACGTCGTAGGTCAAGGCTAAGAGGGGATCCCAGCCAGCTAGTAGCGTAGTAATGCGCGCCAGAAGCCTTGGTTGGGATCCTAATTATGGTCATTATTATCACACAGATGGGTAGTGTGGGGGAGGGGGGTGGGAGAGGGGGGTTTAGGTAAGGGATGGATAGACGAGGGAGGGAGAGAGGAGGAGGAGGAGCAGAAGAAGAAGAAGAAGAAGAAGAAGACGGACAAAAGATAAAAATGTCAATAATAACCATAACATCGAACACATAATAACAAAATAACATATCAATAACCCACGTAAATCACCGAGAATTACATATATTACGTCACTATGATTGCCATTATCTAACACGGTAAATTAAACCACAGGACAATCACTTAACAACCATCGATCTACCACATTTTAACAGATGAGAAAGAGGATTTTACTGATAAGAATATGTACTAAATAATAGTATAAGTAAATTTAATATTGTAAATTGTTTAGATAGTTTTTAAAAATTAATTAAATTATATAATAAGTATTGTATATAGTTTTTTTTTAGTTAATACGTAATTCTAACTTTTACTGCATAAATCTTAATATAATAATTACTGTTTTAAGTTTCTATTACACTGTGTTATGTTATTTTACTGTATATATTTATATTTCTTTGGCTCTCTCTCTCTCTCTCTCTCTCTCTCTCTCTCTCTCTCTCTCTCTCTCTACCCCCTGCAGCGCTACACTCCTTGGCTACACAAAACGATCGTTGCGGAAACCTGACAGCCATATCACTACACCTGTGGGAAGAACATCTGTGTGTGCGTGTGTATGTGTGTGTGTGTGTGTGTGTGTGTGGAAAACCATTAATTCACCAGGCGTCAGGTAATCAGGAAGACGACAAATTTACGAAAGCTATGACAAGAACTGAACAGCTGTAACGAGAACCGAACACCTGTAACGAGAACCGAACACCTGTGACGGTATAAACGTCGATACACAAAATTTGCGGATTATAGTCACAGGTGTGGGGGTGACATCTGTTAACGGGAGGAACGAGAGAGAGAGAGAGAGAGAGAGAGAGAGAGAGAGAGAGAGAGACAAAATTCATATGCCATGACTTGTGTGATCTGCGGGGAGGAGAGGGAGGGAGGGGTGAGGGAGGGGTATGAGGGGTGAGGGAGGAAGGGGAAGGAGGGAAAACACGTGTACAGAATGTAAACAAAACACCTGTAAGCTGGATAATGTATATATGCTGGTTTCAACAACTGCGTTCTGGGGGGTCGAACACATGTACAGGTGTGTGAGAGAGAGAGAGAGAGAGAGAGAGAGAGAGAGAGAGAGAGAGAGAGAGAGAGAGAGATGGCTCACTTCTTATTCATTCTCTCCATATTCTTTTCCTCCTCATTCTCTTCTTCCTATTCTTCCTCACCTCCTTCTCAATAATCATCTCTCCTCCTCCTCCTCCTCCTTCCCCTCCTCCAGTATCTCCCTCTAACCTCTTACCCTTGCCATCTGACTTCTTTATGACGCACTTCCGCTAAGACCCCCCCCCCACCCCCAAGAGAGGGAGGGTTAGGGGTGAAGAGGGAGTTTACCAGGGGTCAACCAACCTGCTTCAAAGAGGGGGAGGGGGGCATACACACACACACACACACGCATCTGTATGTTGTGTGTGTGTGTGTTTGGTGGTAGTGGTGGTGATGGTAGTTGTAGTATTGATGGTGGTGGTGATGGTAGTTGTAGTATTGATGATGGTGGTGATGGTAGTTGTAGTATTGATGGTGGTGGTGATGGTAGTTGTAGTATTGATGATGGTGGTGATGGTAGTTGTAGTATTGATGGTGGTGGTGATGGTAGTTGTAGTATTGATGGTGGTAAGGTAATAGTGGTGGTGGTAGTGGTAAGGGTGGTGGTGGTGTTCGTAGTAATGGAAGGAGTGGTGATGGTAGTAGTGGTGGTAGTAGTGGTAGTAGTAGTAGTAACATCGCGAGGTCCACAAATAGGGTACCACCCAAACGCCAGCAAGTCCTTCCTCATAGTGAAGCCAGAACATTATGAACGGGCATTGGAGGTGTTTGGCGGAAGTGAGGTCAAAATAACTAAGGACGGCCAAAGACATCTAGGCGCAGTAATTGGCACTACGGACTTCAAGACCGAGTACGTAGCGGGAAAGGTGAATGAGTGGGTTAGTGAAATCCAAGCTCTGTCTGAGATTGCTAACACAGAGCCACATGCAGCCTTTGCTGCATTCACCCATCTGGTCAAGCATCGTTGGAACTACCTGATGCGTACTATCCCTGATATCGGACCCCTCCTCCACCCTCTGGAAGAAGCTATCAGTGTCAAGTTCATTCCCAAATTAGTGAAACACCCTGACTTAACCCCAGCAGAAAGAGCACTTCTTGCACTTCCACCAAGACTGGGAGGGATGGGACTAACAAATCCAGTGGAGATTGCTGCCACTGAACATCAAAATTCACTAAAGCTCACGGCAGCCCTCACGGACCACATAATAGCCCAGAATGCAACAGGGGAAGTGGATACCAGCGAAGTAAATAAGATTCGTAGGTCCATTATGACAGATCGACAGCACTGCCAAAATGATATGTTGCAGCAACTATTGCTGAAGGTACCAGAAAATTAAAAAAAAAGTAGCTATAGCTCAGGAGGTGGGCGCCTCGAACTGGTTAACTACGTTACCGATAAGGGCAAATGGTTTCAGTCTTAATAAACAAGAATGCGTGTGTGGCTCTTTCTATGATGGTGATCACGCCATGGTCTGCAAGAAGGGGGGCTTCATATGCATGAGGCATGACGAGGTAAGGGATCTCACAGCAAATATGTTGAAGGAAATCTGCCGGGACGTCATGGTAGAGCTGACCCTCCTTCCATTGGATGGCGAGATCTTCCAACACAGGACTTCAAACACATCTAACGAAGCCCGTGTGGACGTCAGTGCTCGAGGATTCTGGACGCGGGGACAGCGAGCTTTCTTCGACATCAGGATTTTTGATCCCATGGCCGTATGTCACCGTAACCTAGCTCTCGATTCTGCACATAGGAGGAAAGAGAACGACAAGAGAAGGGCATATGGGGAGAGAATTCAAAACGTTGATCAAGGCAGCTTCACTCCTCTAGTGTTCACAACCTCTGGTGGGATGGGCCCAAGTGCAAGATGTTTCTACGCCAGACTCGCGGAGGTGATCTCCGAACAGAAGCAGCAGCCCAGAAGTTATATTACAGCCTGGATGAGATGTCGACTGTCTTTCTCTCTCCTTCGGTCGGCTTTGCTCTGCCTCAGGGGAACGAGAGCTTCTGCCCCAACTCCGACAACTGCTGCAGATATTGACTATGAGGCTACAGTCACTGAATGCCGCATAGATCTGCGGCTCAACTAATTTAACACAGATAAGATAGCTTCTTATGTATTAGGATATTTAATATTAAGGTAAATAAATGGTGGCGAAGGTGTGGCTATTGGGGGAGGCTGGAGGCCACGTTTAAAAAAAAAAAAAATAGTAGTAGTAGTAGTAGTAGTAGTAGTAGTAGTAGTAGTCTTTTCTTCCTTCTGCTCCCCCTTTTCTTTTCCTCCTCCCCTCCCCTCCCCCCCTCACAACAGGAATAATATCACCCCCTTCCAATAAATTATCGATCTCCTATAATTGGCAGCCAGTAGACATTCAGGTCAGCGGTATAATTCAGATGGAACAGTAGCTCGGTGTTTCGCCTCGCAAGTTTGTGGTCGCAGGTTCGAGTCCACCCTCCCGTTGTTGTGGAGGGGTGAGAGGATGGACTCTCCCTGGACGCTGAACCATGGTACACGAGGTGGTAAACGTGAGTGTTGTTATTTTAGGGCTGAGGATGGATAGATGGATGGATAGATGGTTAGTGGTGGAATAATCTTAGCAAGGTGATGGCCAGGTAATACTCAGCCAGGTGTTAAATAAATCATACTAACACGTGTTATGACGAATCTCTAAGTAAATGAAAAAAAACAAACAGTGATATCCTTATTATACCTGATGGAAGGAAGCGAGCATCTCCAGTAGCCTTTGGTAACCGAATCTAATAACCGGACGATAGGGACGAGAGTAATATACCTGGGACAGATAACAGGTAATTAATTATAAAACTTCAGGTAGGGTTTAAATTATGAATTATGTTGATTTGATTACCTCTGTGTGTGTGTGTGTGTGTGTGTGTGTATTTAAAGGCTCGTTGAGAACAGTGAGGCGACCATAGTGTAGTGTTGTGGTGAAGTGGATATAGTGTAGATGATAGTAATAATTACGGATAAAGACTATGTTCACTATAAACAACACATATTCACTATAACACCACAACACATGTTCACTATAACATCACATGTTCACTGTCATCAAAACTACATCCATTCATCTACACTACAACACAACACTGTCATCCACATTACATCATCTACACAATCATCTACACAATCATCTACACTATCATCTACACAATCATCTACACAATCACCTACACTATCACCTACACTATCATCTACACTATCATCTACACTATCACCTACACTATCACCTACACTATCATCTACACAATCATCTACACTATCATCTACACAATCATCTACACAATCATCTACACAATCATCTACACTATCATCTACACAATCATCTACACTATCATCTACACAATCATCTTCACTATCATCTACACTATCATCTACACAGTCATCTGCACAATCATCTACACAATCATCTACACTATCATCTACACTATCATCTACACAATCATCTTCACTATCATCTACACTATCATCTACACAGTCATCTGCACAATCATCTACACAATCATCTACACAATCATCTACACTATCATCTACACAATCATCTACACTATCATCTACACAATCATCTTCACTATCATCTACACTATCATCTACACAGTCATCTGCACAATCATCTACACAATCATCTTCACTATCATCTACACTATCATCTACACAATCATCTACACTATCATCTACACAATCATCTTCACTATCATCTACACTATCATCTACACAGTCATCTGCACAATCATCTACACTACCATCTACACTATCATCTACACTATCATCTACACTATCATCTACACTATCACCTACACAATCATCTACACAATCATCTACACAATCATCTACACTATCATCTACACAATCATCTACACTATCATCTACACTATCATCTTCACTATCATCTACACTATCATCTACACAATCATCTTCACTATCATCTACACTATCATCTACACAGTCATCTGCACAATCATCTACACAATCATCTACACTATCATCTACACAGTCATCTGCACAATCATCTACACTATCATCTACACTATCATCTACACTATCATCTACACTATCATCTACACTATCATCTACACTATTAACAACTGGATAAATGTTCCAACTATATTATTTTCCAAACCGTGTTTTCTGCTTGTATTTTGTCTTCAGTTCATTACGTTGATATTGTATGAGATAAAATTTGTGTCACGTAAAGATGGATGTCAAAATGCATACCAATAATGAGGGCAAAAGAGGTGATCCCTTCGCTTATGAAGCGGAGGTTTTCCACGTCTCAGGCGTGTGGGGTAACCTCCTTGCCTCTGGACGACACATTCGGGTACACACGACAACATCTGCTTCCCAGAGTCTTTTTGAGTATTCCCCGATTCATAAACAAGATATAAACAATGCCATAGGATCACTTACCGAAAATATTTACGAGACATGGCAAATAAGACTCGATCCATCTACTGGCCCTCTCCCTTCAAAAATGTCCCAACCTCAGATCTTGTTCGAGGAGACGACCCGCCATACCTGTGAAGCGGAAAGGACCACTACCTTCAAAATCTCAGAAATGGGAAATCAACAATATGGCTCAATGCAGCGCCTTCACAGGCCTGCAAATAAAAATTTCAGTAACCTGTTCAACAGACCTACTGGGCAACTTGACACCTTTGAAGAGTATCTCCAGACAGAGACAAACAATCGCAAAAACAAAATTCACAACAACTCTTACCTAACAGACACCCAAATAGAGTGTGCAGCCAATGAAGTCAAGAGCCTTATCAGCTCATACTCTAGCCTAGCTTCAACGCCCATGAATATAAAGATAATTGACGACGCCCACAAGAAGGCTCTCAGCAAAAATAATTATTCGTCCATTTCCGAAAATCTGAAGAATAGACAACGACAAAGACTCAGCGGTTACAGAGTAGTGAGGCCCAGAAGGTGGTGAGTCACCCATCCAATACCCCCCCCCCCCCCGTCCCCCCCACTGTTCACTTAAAAAAGAAATAAATAAATAAACAAAAAATTTCACAATTTTTTATTAATTTCCTTATCTAAACTATTATGAATTTATATCTTACAATGACATGTACTGTACAGACTAAAATAAAAATATCTTTACAAAATTCAGTTGAGACAAAATGACTCAACGGACGAAGGATTTTGACACTCCTACCAAGACAAGAGGAGTCACAGTGTTCAGTGTGAAATTCATCGATCACCTAAGTAGAGATAGTTTACTGAGTGATTGCACGGTACATAATGAGCTTGTTTCTTACAGATGTGTGTGTGTGTGTGTGTGTGTAGGTGTGTGTGTGTGTCTTACGGGCATTAGCCCACCTGGGCACAGGTCATGTTTAATGACCCACATCAAGGCCTGGGGGGCGGAAATATAATAAAATAATAATACAAATAATTATGATGATGATTATGATAATAATAACAATAATAAAAATAGTAATAAAATTAATAAAAATATATATAAATAAATAACAATTATAATAAAAAATTATTCATAAAAAATTATAAAAATTATAAATAATAATAATAATAATAATAATAATAATAATAACAATAACAATAACAAACATAATCATGATCATAGTAATCATAATAATAATAATAATAATAATCATAATCATAATAATAATAATAATCATAATCATAATAATAATAATAATAATAGTAATAATAGTAATAATAATAATTAATAATAATAATAATAATAATAATAATAATAATAATAATTAATAATAAAGAGCCATAAAAACAATATATGTATGTTGTGTTGTCAACCTAAGAGAAACAATTGAGACCCTGTAATTGTGTGTAAATGAGGCAGAAAGTCAGATGAGCAACCTGGGACTTGGTCACAATTTCTTCCCAGGTGGTAGTACCTCCCTGTTTGGTAGCTGCCTACTACCTACCACCTTTCAACCTGGTGTTAATAAGAAAATAAATGGAAAGCAATTGATATAAACTTGTAAGAAACACAAAATTTACTAACAAATAAAACTATAAAAAACATGACATTACCATTTTTGTTATATTAATTAATGGTTCAATGTTATGCTTGAGGGTGTCTCTCTCTTCTGGGTCGGGTTAAAACTAATTAAATATCACAGGTATTTTACAGAAAAAATAGATTATTATTTAATGCTTTAAATTAATAAGTTCGTATTGGTACATGCAGTAATAAGTTACACACACACACACACACACACACACTAACAATCATTTAAGCTAAAAGCGATCTGGTTTCTCCACAATACGTGTATGCAACATGAGAGAAACGTCGTTGGGACACGATTTAGTGTGATTGCCATCGGTTGGCGAACTTGTGAATCGGTTATATAGCCTGGGAGGCCGTGCCGATAGCTCTAAGGCAAATATACCATTTCTGAGTTGGTCCCGGGATCGTGTGAACCACTCTGGGATTCTCTCAGTCGGGGTCTTGGAGGTGACTCGGGTGACCTGTTAAAAGTTTGCACAGTACGCTGGTCTATCTCTTCAGTAAGGGTTTCACACGGTGTTAGTGCATGTAGTGAAGATGATACCTCCCCCCCAGGTGTGAGGTGAGGGTCTAGCCAATATAGCCTTACTCTCTGATGGCAATGAGGCGATCTGTCTCTAAACGGGCCGCAGCAGCCACATCCTTTGGGGGTCGTGCTTGTTGTAGGATCTAAGAGATAGATTATATTCGCGGAGGAACTAGGGATGAAACTTACTCTCAAGATCACACAAAGTTGGGGTCTCTCTCTCTCTCTCTCTCTCTCTCTCTCTCTCTCTCTCTCTCTCTCTCCTTCTCTCTCTCTTTGCATAGCGTTAAGAACAACCGACATTTTAATTTGTATGTGGATGATTAACGTTGACTAACACTGCATCTACTACACTACCATCTACACTACGTCACTGGTAGTGTTCCCCAAGGCTCAGTACTTGGACCATTATTATTTATTATATACATAAACGACATAGATATCGGCATAGACAGAAACATAAGTAAATTTGCTGATGATACTAAAATAGGACGTGTAATTAAATCTGACGAGGACTCCGCAAAACTACAGGAAGATATAAACAAATTTTTCGAATGGTCTGAGAAATGGCAGATGAAATTCAATGTGGACAAATGTAAAGTACTCAGTATAGGAGATGTAAACAGGGAAACCAGATACCAGATGAACAACGATGCCATAGAGAAATCCGACTGCGAGAGAGATTTAGGAGTAATGATAAGTAGGAACCTTAAGCCAAGTAAACAATGTTTTTTGCTCGAAATAAGGCTAATAGAGTACTTGGGTTCATACATAGGAGTGTTAGCTACAAGACTAGCGAGGTCATCTTAAGACTATATCTTGCGCTTGTGAGACCTCACTTGGATTACGCAGTTCAGTTCTGGTCACCGTATTACAGAATGGATATAGAATCCTTGGAAAGAATTCAGTGGAGAATGACAAGACTAATCCTGGGCATTAGGAACCTTGAGTACAGAGACAGGTTAAAGCATCTTAATTTGCACTCCCTCGAGAGACGTAGAGCGAGGGGCGACATGATGGAGGTGTATAAATGGAAGGCAGGGCTAAACAAAGGGGACATTACAAAGGTACTCAGACTATCCAACCAGGAGCGAACTCGTAACAATGGTTTTAAATTAGACAAATTTAGATTCAGGCGCAAAATAGGTAAACATTGGTTTGGAAACAGAGTAGTGGATGAATGGAACAAGTTACCAAATATCATCATTAACTTGAATACGCTGAATAGCATTAAACAGAGGTTGGATGCTTATATGAGCAATAGGGGTTGGGTGTAAATGGGATTGCCCAGTATGGGCCAATAGGCCTGCTGCAGTTTCCTCCATTCTTATGTTCTTATGTTCTTATGTAGTAGTAGTAGTAGGTAAAAAAAAAAAAAAAAAAAAAAAAAAAAGTAGTAGTAGTAGTATGTTGAAGGAAATCTGCCGGGACGTCATGGTAGAACCGACCCTCCTTCCACTGGATGGCGAGATCCTCCAACACAGGACTTCAAACACATCTAACGAAGCCCGTGTGGACGTCAGTGCTCGAGGATTCTGGACGCGGGGACAGCGAGCTTTCTTCGACATCAGGATTTTTGATCCCATGGCCGTTTGTCACCGTAACCTAGCTCTCGATGCTGCGCATAGGAGGAACGAGAACGACAAGAGAAGGGCATATGGGGAGAGAATTCAAAATGTTGATCAAGGCAGCTTCACTCCTCTAGTGTTCACAACCTCTGGTGGGATGGGCCCAAGTGCAAGATGTTTCTACGCCAGACTCGCGGAGCTGATCTCCGAACAGAAGCAGCAGCCCAGAAGTTATGTCACAGCCTGGAGGAGATGTCGACTGTCCTTCTCTCTCCTTCGGTCGGCTTTGCTCTGCCTCAGGGGAACGAGAGCTTCTGCCCCTACTCCGACAACTGCTGCAGATATTGACTATGAGGCTACAGTCACTGAATGCCGCATGGATCTGCGGCTCAACTAATTTAACACAGATAGGATAGCTTCTTATGTATTAGGATATTTAATATTAAGGTAAATAAATGGTGGCGAAGGTGTGGCTATTGGGGGAGGCTGGAGGCCACGTTTAAAAAAAAAAAAGTAGTAGTAGTAGTAGTAGTAGTAGTAGTAGTAGTAGTAGTGGTGGTGATGTCAGAGGTAAATAGTGGTAGTGGTGGTGGTGATAGTGGTAGTAATGGTGCTAGTGGTGATGTAACCCTTAACACACTTTATCCCTGACTTGTTAATTCTGTTATCATGTTAGTTGATGCACACTTAACACGCACCCTGCTCCTTAACTCTTAATTGTTCACTTAGCACAATTCCTTCATCTTGTCCTTGCTTACTTGCTTCCCTTGTTTATTTAGTCTTGTTTATCTCCTCATTTATTCTTGTCCATTTCTCTTGTTTTTCCTTTTGTGAATGTTTTTGTTTACCTTTTCATTATTCTTGTTCGCCTTTTTTATTATCTTTGATTTGCTTCCATACTTATAATTTTTTTGTGTTTATTCTCTGTTTTTTTTTAATTCTTATTCTATAAACATTCTCCTCTTTCTCTTCCTCCTCCTCCTCTTCTTCCTCTTCTTCCTCCTCGTTTTTCTTTCCTCATTATCTGTACCGCCTGAGGATATTGACCTCAGATGACCTCTCTCATCCATTCTCTCCCTCTCTCATTCCCCCTCTCTCTCTCATCTCATTCCCCCTCTCTCTCCCCTCTCACTTCCTTATCTCTCCCACCTCCAGCCTCTTTTCTCATCCTTTCTTTTCCATTCTTCCTCCTCTCTCAATTCCTCTCCCAACTATCTCCTCAACCTCTTTCATTCCTCCCTTCCCCCTCCCTCCCACCCCCCTCCCATACCTCTCACGGAACTCTCCCACAGTTTCAGTGGAGGTCGTGTGATACTGTGACCTCCTGTGTGTGTGTGTGTGTGTGTGTGTGTGTTGTTACAGGTACCATTGTTGTTGTTTTACTGAGATGCACAAATACAACTTTATGTCCTTGCTTTGTACTTATCATTTTTTTTTATGGTTTTAACCCTCTCGTCACCCTTCTTCTTCCATCCTCATCCTCCTCTGTCCTTCTTTCCTTCCTTACTCCTTTCTTTCTCCCTTCCCCTTCTTCCTCGTTCCCTCTCCTTCCCCTCCTCTTTCCATTTCCTTTCGCTACCTAAAATGATCAAAAGATCCTCATCCTCTCTCTCTCTCTCTCTCTCTCTCTCTCTCTCTCTCTTCTATGACGTATCTTATCTCCCCCCCACCCATTACACCCTCCTCCTTCCCCCCATGCCCCACCCTCATCTAGGAAGTAATTACTCCTTCTCTCCCTCCTTCCCTGCCTCCCTCGTTCCTTTCCCTCTCTGCCTGCCTCCTTCCTTCCCTCACTCCCTTCTTCCCTCTCTGCCTGCCTCCTTCCTTCCCTCACTCCCTTCTTCCCTCTCTGCTGGCCCCCTCACCTCCTTTCCTTCCTCACCTCCCCTCCCCCTCTCTGCTTCCTCTTCAACTCCTTTCCTTCCTTCCTCACCTTCCTCACGTTCCACACCTTCCCTCTCTGCTTCCACTTCACCTCACCTTCCCTACTCTAAGACGCAATGTTCCCTAAGACGTAAACTGCTTCCTTACATACAGGGTTTACCAGTCACCTAGGTAGTTCCAGTTCCCTACAGACGCTACGGTTTACACTGCCTCTACACGTAAGGTTTTTCTCTTTCTAATTACTGTAGATATATAGTTAAAGGCCTCTATCTCACCTGGCCAGTCTGATTAACATTAACAATAACTACTGGAAAATATTTAGCATAATTACAGGTATAGGTGTAATTAATTATAGAACACAGGTACAAAACTCATTAACAAATACAGGTACAGCAATTCCCATAAGGTGATATTATCGTTAGTGTGGTTCCTTAACTATGATCATTCTAACACCATTTACCTGTACTAGACCACACCTGCCTAGAGTATATACGAACTAACACTCACTTAGTATGCATGTAGCGAAGTTAGGGGGGGGGGGTTGAGAGGCAGGGTGAGGGGGTAGAGGAAAGGGGAGGGGAGGGAGAGGAGGGGGAGGTGGAGAAGAGAGGGATGGGGAGAGGGAAAGGGTGGGGGACGGAAGGGAAGTGAGAAGGGAAGGTTAGGAGAGGGGAGATGGTGGTAGAGGGGGGAAAAGGGAAGAGTAGGGGAGGTGAAGGGAAAGGGGAGGGAGTAGAGGGAGGGGGTTCATGTTAGAGTAAGAGACAACGCCCATTTGCCAGGTGGTCTCAGGTATTTAATATGAATCTTTTTCTTATTACGGGAAAACTGAGCTATTTCCTGTTGATGTCTCACCTTCCTGCACCTGCTGCTACTACTTCAGGTGCTCTATACTAAGGCTTATTATTATGTCTTTTATTTTCGTATTCCATCCTGTTCAGTACCTCTATGTTAGGCTCAGCTCTCTGTTATTAGTCCTTACTGCTGGCGGCCTATACTGCTACTACCACCACTACCATCATACTTGACCTCTTACTAACGACTTACTACCACCACAACACCTCCTCCTCCTACACCTCCTCCACCTCCTCCTCCTCCTCCTACAGCTTCTACTCCTACAGCTTCTCCTATTACAGTTCCTACTCCTTGACATATCCTACCTCTTGACATATCCTACTCCTTGACATATCCTACTCCTTGACATATCCTACTCCTTGACATATCCTACTCCTTGACATATCCTACCTCTTGACATATCCTACTCCTTGACATATCCTACTCCTTGACATATCTTACTCCTTGCCATATCCTACTCCTTGACATATCCTACTCCTTGACATATCCTACCTCTTGACATATCCTACTCCTTGACATATCCTACCTCTTGACATATCCTACTCTTTCCTACAAATTCTCCATTTTCACACTTATACTCCCGCATCTCAAATATTTTGAATACGAAATTCCTTGCGGCAGCGCGTCTTCGTCAGTGTCAAGCTGTCATCACTTGTCACAACCTGGGTCTCGATTTTCAAAGGTTTGTATGTTAAATTTTTACCCCTTAAACGTGAGATGTTCAGATGCAACTAACTGCTTCACTGGAAACTACAATACAGAGGACGACCAAAATGATGTAGTATTTTCACAAGGACTGTACTGTAATGCTGTAATAGTGCATGTTCTCCTGTACCCAGTGTTACAGTCGATCATTAAGGGGACTGTTTTGTGGGTGGGGGGGGGGGGGGGGGGGAGGTAGCTTTTGTGCGAGAAAAGTTTATGATATATGAAACTTAAGATCATTATGAAACTAAGCAAGTGGACATCAGGAAGGAAAAAAACTGTGTTTACTGTCAGGAATCAAGTTCAAAATCTGCTTCAGTCTTACCTTCACCAATGACTTAATTAATACCTGCAACTCATTTGTAATCAGGTAACGGCGTTATGGTAAGGCTTCTATTTAGTGTTGTTGACGTGAGGCTCATACAACCTGCTGGCCGTATTAATCCCCCCCTCAGCGCCCCCCCCCCCTCAGCGCCCCCCCCCCTCAGCGCCCCCCCCCCCTCAGCGCCCCCCCCCTTCGCGACCCCCCCCCCTCAGCGCCCCCCCTTAACGCTTTGTGCGAAGGTGAGGTAATATATAATTTATCCTCCTTCCCCCCCACCCCCCCACCCCCCCTCGTGCTTTTCTGATAATACAACATTTCATAAGTGTACGCATGAATGGTAACACAACTCGTCTCCTGTTCTATAGGGTCGTTGGTTCGAACCCTGGCACTCCTACTCCACCCTGGTTGGGTAGTGAAGACATTTGAGTGCAATGTCGATCACTACACGTAGACCTTAATAAACAGGCATTACCTTTGGGAAGCACTTTCACCCTCTCATCAACACAACCATCATCATCACCACATCTCTCTCATCACCACTATTACTTTCACAATCATTGTCATCACCACCAGCGTCATCACCACCAGCGTCATCACCACCAGCGTCATCACCACCATCGTCATCAGCACCATCGTCATCACCACCATCGTCATCACCACCATCACCTCACCATACGCTGTTACTTTATAATCTAGTAACACAATGGCGGCGGCAACAGCAGCTATAATTCGGACACAAAACACAGACAGTTACCCTCGAAGCAACTGTTCTACTTAACAATGAATGAGGAATTAATTTATTTTAAGTTTTTGCTTCGTCTTCAAAGTTACCAACTCAGGAGAGAAGAAATTATTATCTTCCCCCCAAGTAACTGTATGAGAGTGAATTTAAAGGTCCATTTAAAACGTGAAAACTGCAAAAATTCTTAAAAGGTTTTCTCGACTTCAACCAAAATCCCTTTTAATGACGTAATAAACAATCCCCTCGACCTCTGGTTAATTCAAATAAAGAAAAAACTTTGTAATCTGTCCTATCATAACCTCAGCCTACCATCACCATCTCTGTTATTATATTAAGTAACATTAAGTTCATTGTCTGATCTGCGGAGTTTATCATCTCTTGACAGTCATCTTTATACACTAGCAGTAATCTGAATGGCTCCTCCACTAATACAGGGGAACACACTGACTGGCTCTAATCTTATGACTATGTCTCGAGGGAAGGGTTTTAGAGTCCTGGCTTAAGTGTCTGGTACATCGTGGCTTGAAAATGGGAAGCCCAACCCTGTTTCCATAAGGTTGTTTTGGTATCCCTGTCCACAATAAGATCCTAATCATTTTCTGTGTTTTGACTATCTCCTTTCTGTCCTCCCCCTCCTAGTCCTCTTCCTCGACCTTTCCTTACTGCTCCTCCTTCTCCTCCTTGAGATTCCGGAAGCCCAAAACTATTTCATAAACACCTGTGATGAAGACCCTCCCCCCCCCCTCCCTGGAATCCTCTAAAAAGCAAGGTTGGGTCATGAAAGTTGTATGTCAGTCAGTGTAGGTCGGGGAGGAGGGAGAGCGCGGGAGTCAGTCAATTAGTAATGGGAGCATCAAGCGTCATTGTGGCGGAGCTGATCGTACAATCATAATGTCTCTGACGGAAGTTTTGAATGTTTTAAAAGGTTCGCTGGGTCCCCCCCTCACTCTATAAAAGTATGATATGAATAAAATACATCTCCCGAAACCAAAACTTTACCGCATAATAGGAGAGGTTTAATTATTCCCTTTTTTTTTTTAGTGGCAGCGGCATCAGTGATTTTCCCCAGCCAGATGAATAAGTGAGAAGTGTCTTGTTTAAAGGTTTAGGTGGGTCGTGTGTCTGGCAGCCTCGGAAGCCAGGGAGAGGATGCCGCCACACACACACACACACACACACACACACACGGGTCCTCAATGATATCTGATAACAAAAAATGGCAAAGTTCAGGTTCTCAAAAGATTCATGAGTGATTTTGTTTTAACCTAACGAGTGATTTGATTAACCTTTGTAACGAGGTCATTTACGATACAAAATAGATCTCAAAGACTGGTACATAGCACCTTCTCTCTCTCCTCCTCCTCCTCTCACCGTCCCTCCCCCTCCTCCTTTACCAATAATGAGAAAACTAATCTGATTGGTTCACTTTAGAGACAACACAAGATGAATTATTAAAGCTCAGCGCGTTAATATCACATCCCGAGTTGTGGTGAGGAAGCATCTGATTCTCTCCCTGAACTACGATAAAAAATTGATGGATTCTTAATACGACAGATAATTTTTTTTCTTTAATTGCTGTTTTTATAGAGTAAATTAATTATTCATTTAACGTACGACACAAATGAAATCCTCGCAATGACATCAAAACCCCATCTGGTCTGCTGAAGATTTGTATTTATTTATTCGTTAGTCATCAATTAAAAAAAAATTACCAATCAAAACGTTGAAGGAATAAAAGCACAAAAATGAACGTATGTAACTTTGAAAATCTATCTATATCGCAACTAACATAAAAAGATGAATTTAAAAAAAAACCCTAATTCAGGTTAAAAGAAATGATACTCTGTACTATCGTGGACAAAAGTTCGCTTCCTGTAGTGAAACTGAGAAACGGGAATGAGTCTCCGAACTGACTTACCCTGACTGTTATCTGGTGCGGGTGTGCTGTGCGGGTCGATACTGCTTCAGTTTGGGAAGGAGCGAACTTTTGTCCACGATAGTTCCTAAAATTTTGACAATTTGGTTCATATATTAAAATCCTTTTATGAATGTATTAGTCTGATCTATATTTCTCACAAAACACTTTAGAGATTAACACAGACTGTCAACGTGGGTGATGACCAAAAAAACATTAAATGTGTGAAATTATCTCCACCTAAAGCGATTCATTTTGACAATTCATCAGCCGTAATGTTCTTTTTCTTTTTATTCAATTTCAGATGAGAAGCTCAATTATATATCAGTGATTCTAGACAATGCTTAACAATGGCTTGGTGTAAGATGGACCATAGCGACTATGTTAATAATAAACAAAATAAGTTGACATCTGACCTCTGACTCCTGAAATCTGATCCCTGCCCTGAACTTGACGCTAGACTTCTGGCCCTCGACCTCTGACCCCTGATCCTGACACCTGGCCTCTGACCTTGACCCTTGACCTCTAACCCTTAATGCCTGACCCCTGACTCCTTTAAGGGAGTAATAGATCCAAATTAAGGGGACAGACGTGTGCTCATAGGTGCTCCTGTCCTCCCGATCGTCACACAAAGGCCACCTCAGTAGTCTCTACCTACCCCTTCGCCGGCAAGTGTTGCAGCGATGGGGGGGGGGGGGGGTGGAGGCGGGGTCGACGTAAACGGATAGTCATACTGCATCCCACACCCTGCAAGAGTCAAACCTCAGTGATAGTGAAAGTACCAGTAATGTTTCTATGGGAAACACTTGCCGGAGTGGCAACACCAATGCCAAGGGCAGCGAGCTTCCCCTCACCACCCGCTCCTCTGCCAACCAACCAAGTAAGCTGAATCTGCACTTCCCCAAGTATTCACTGAAAACCGCCGAGGAACGGTTTAATTGGACAACAAAGTATTGGAGACAACACGGTCTCAGCGTTAAATTCCAAAAAGGCAAGAACCGTAATTTTATCAAGTGTCAACACACCTGAGGTCTATGAAACACTCAGTACTGTTGGATTTGACGGGGTTGTCCTCGTGCCTCCTCCTGCTGACGCAGCAGAATGTTACCACATCCTAGTTAAACAATTTCCCCTGTACGCTGGAGTCGAAGATGCTCGTAACTTTAATCCACGTATACTCAGTATACATCGACACTACCGAGGGAAGACCCCACAAGAAGCTGTCATAGTTAAGTGGAAGGGGAGGGAGTGCCCAACCACTGTTGAGGCCCACCCAGTCCTCCCTCCACTGTATGCAGAACCCTATCACCCCGAGCCTGCTTTTTGTGTCATCTGCTCCCATTGGGGTGACACCTTCACCGCCTGCTGCCGACGTGATCATCCTAGATGTCGCTTCTGTTCACGTAACTATCACTCCTCCGTCTGTGCCCAGAAAATTAAAGACCACCTCAATGGGGGTGGTGTGGGCTATGTTATTGATCCCAGGTGTTGAGGTGTTGTAATTGTGGTGGCTGGCACAATGATGACTCACGGTAATGCCCCAAATGTCTGCCTGTCCCAGAAAAAAAAAGACTCCTCGAAGGCTGCGTCAACCTCAACCCACCCCCCCCCCCAGCCTACCGGGCCGCATCCCTCTGCGTTCCCCCCTCTGGCAATGCCTTCTTCAACAGCACCTGGCCCTGCCTGGCCTCACCTGGCTGCAGCACAACAATCCCGGCCGTTTCCTAACTCAACTACTACTGGGCCTCCTCCCCGTCTCTACTCAGACGCTGTCAGGACTTGTGCTCCCACCGGTGCCCCCCCCCCCCCCCCACATCCCCAATCCGGTGACACGACACAGATCATATCCCTCTTCCACGAATTTACCAACCGTATTGAAAGACTCTTTGATACACTCTGTACCGCCATCTCCAACCTACACAGATTACCCCTGCCTCCAGCTCCTACCCAGTCACCCCCCCTCTTCCCAGTTTGACACAAGCTGGTAGTCCCTCCTGTGTGCCCCTCTTGCTCACGGCCTACTCCACCGCCGCCTGGCATCACTGCTGGCGTGGCACCTCCCGAGCCTGCCCCGGTGTGCCCTGCTGCCCCCGTCCACCCACCGCAACCTGAGCCTGCTCATGGACCCGAGGACACCACCCCAGGCTCCTCATCCCCCACCGGCATGCCGACACCTGGGGCCCATCCACTCCAGTTCTCCACATCAATTGACCACCATGAGGACATGCTAGTGGACTATGTATCTACGCCAAGAAGGATGTCCCCTGCCAACCTCGCGACGTCCCCCTTGAAGCCGACACTACCGACGCACACGCCATCACAATCACGCTAAAAGGTATGTCCCTCAATGTTGTCAATGCCTATGGCCTGGCACTTGACATTATTAGGGACCTGCCACGCTTTGCCATAAACAGATAAATTGTACCGGGAATTTTCCCCCCACACACTCATCATTTTGTCACTTTATGTAACTTGCTGACAAAACCCATGACCCTTCAGGCTTTTATGTCCCTAATGCACGAGTCATAAAGGCAAGCATGAACTCCGCATGCTTCCCAGATGGGTGCTATAAACGCTTCTGCGCTTCACCTTGCACAGGATGGAAGGGGGTGCCCAATAAACTAGCCCCCTCGGGGGCAATCTAAAAAAAATCTAAATCTAAAATAAGATATAAAAAAGTCAATATAGAGTAGCTATATATTCACTATAAAATATATAGTAATATACCGTTGGCCAAGAAAGAATCTGGAAATTTTACGTCAGAAACATGACCAAAATGAGATCGTGAAGATAATTAAGATAGCATTATGATTAGCAGCTGTTGAGACTAATAATTTTTTTACTCCCAAAGAGGGGTTTCTTCTCTTCCACTCATTTCCCACTTATCTCTCACCTTCCTCCCACGCACCTCCCACTCACTTCATCCTCACCTTGTAGCAATGTCATGAGTGTTTCCCGCCTGAGGGTTCGAGCCAACAGCAGGGACCTGTGAGGGTGAATGAATGCCTCAGGCTGGACCAATAAGAAAATCTGTGAGATGTGACGTCATGAAGAGGTATTGTCCCTTGTGGGTGACACAGTTTGAAACAGTGAGTCTGTTTTTTGGAGAGAGTTAAGTGTGGGCGCGTGTGGGCGTCATCTCATATGGTGGGGCATAATGTGAGTACCTTTTAGGTTTTATCCATTTCACGAAATGTATTGTGATTCCTCTGACACCTGGCTAGGATACTATTTTGAAGTGTAACTGTTCAATTTGAGTAGCATCATTAATAAACAAAGAACAGTTATGATTAGTTCTCAATTGCCTTGTGTTGAATGAAACATTGCCATGCATGTCTTTGGTATTATGGTAAGTCCTAAATAATAGCTATTTCATATTTTCCCTCTGTTAAGTGATGTATCTTAGTTCCCAGCTATCCACCTCCCCAGTCTCCCCTTGGTGTGAGAGCCAACTGTAGGCCTCCACCACTGACCATAACCTCCTTCCCCCCACTCACACCCTCCCCTCAAACAAGTCTCTCCCTCTCTCCTAGTCTTCCTTCACCCCTAACCTTTCTCCTTGAAAGAGTTGTTCTCAACCGGCTCATGTTTCAAGTCAAAGACAAACTGGCCCCTAATAATAATAATAATAATAATAATAATAATAATAATAACGGTTTATTGAAAGAGCTTGGCAGCCAGAAGGCTGAAAATATACAGTTACATATTTGGGGAATGGGTTACGAATTACAAATAATATACAAGTAACATAAGTGATACAAATAAGACATATAATAACTTAGATGGGGAAAAGCTCAAACTACAGTTCATTTCAACATAGTGACAGTGTAAGGAGTAGTGTTTACTGGGAGTGAATACACTGATTTATTACAAGTTATTGATAATTTTTACAATGGTTGGGACTGGGCTGTTCTTATAGCGATCAGTTCGTGCACGTATGGGCTGGATGCGGTTGTGGTGTCGAACAGCAATTCTCGGACTAGGGATCTCAGGTGGAAGTAGGAGCCGGTGTCGGGGATGGTGTAGAAGCTTCTTACCAAATTTGCAGATGAGGTCGTGGTGATGGTCAGTGAGAGTCGAAAGGGTCAGTGTGTTGAGCGCTTCTTGATATGTGGAGTAGGAAGGGGAGAGAATAATCTTGCATGCCCTCTTTTGCACTTTTTCTAGGTGTTTACGTTGTGTGGCATTTAGGGAGGAAGACCAGGTGGGGGAGGCATAGGTGAGCTTGGGAAGTATGAATGTTGTGTAAACACTGAGGAGCTCGTGTGCAGGAACTCCGAGGGACTTGAGTCGGCGGAGGAGGTGGAGACGGAAACTGGAGGATTTGATAACTTCACTGACGTGTGGTTTCCAATTTAGTTTGTTGTCTATGGTGACGCCGAGGAGCTTCGTGGAATCTACAACCTGGAGTGTGTTCGGACCTAGAGTAATGGAAGGAGGTGGGACAATGTCGGAGGAGAGGTTGATGTGCATAACCATGGTCTTGGTATGGTTGATGGTGACATGGTTGTTGGTGGCCCAGTTTTGGAGACTGTTCAATAAATCCTGAAGGGCGGTATAGTTGGGAGCAGAATTGTTGACGCTGATCCCAATGGTGGAGTCGTCGACATATTTCCAGCGAGCAGGGGTTTCTCTTAGGGCATCATTGATGAGCATAAGGAAGCAGAGTGGTCCCATCTTGGTGCCTTGGGGGACGCCACAGGTGAGTGACTGAAAGGTGGAGACAGCCCCTCGGAAGCGTACAGCTTGGCGTCGGTCACTGAGGAAGTCTGTAAGCCATGGTATAAGACTTCTCCGAAGCCCGAGGTCAATAGCTTTGTTGATGATTATATTGTGGTCGACTAGGTCGAACGCTTTAGTGAAATCAATGAAGGCGACAGCTACAGACGTTTTTCGTTTCTCGAGATGGCGGTATATGTAATCGAGAAAGCTGACAAGACAGTGAGTGGTGGAGGAAGTTTTCATGTTGCCAAATTGCTGAGGGTCTACGACTCCTGCAATATCAGCATAAGCCCAGTCGAACACAAAACTTTCACAGATTAGGCTGGGTACTGGGGTGATTGCAATAGGTCGTAGCTGATTTAAGGATTGTGGGCTGGTTGACTTGGGCACTGGTGATACATAAGAGGTCTTCCAGTCAGCTGGGCATCTGGCTTGACTGAGAGAAGCATTGATGATGGAGCATAGGGGTTTAGCAAGCTCCGGGGAGAACTCCTTGAAGAGTTTCATTGGTAAGTCAATGGGGGTGGTAGAGCGTTTTAATTTTAGTTTGTCCAGGCGTTTTGCAACTTCAAATTCTTCTACTAAGTCAGTGGGAAGGGGGGCTGGTAGGTATATAGTAGCGAAATGGTTATTTGTTTGCTCAGCTGCGTCAACATTAGTACGGGTTCATGCCCGGCATAGCACACAGACATGCTTTGCAGAATATCTTGTTCACTCAAAAGATAAGACACAAACAGCCTTCATAGACCTTAAATCAGCCTTTGATGTAGCTAATAGAGACAGTATACTTGAGCAACTAGCTAATTTTGGCATCCAAGGTAACCTCCTGACATGGATAAAGGGTTATCTGTCCAACAGGTATGCCAGTGTTCTGTTTAGGGGAGTCAAAAGTGCCAGAATGAGATCATTTGAGCTTGGCACGCCTCAGGGAGGAGTGTTAAGTCCTATGCTCTTTAATATACTGATGCACAAACTTATTTCTGACATTCCAGTTCAGCCAAACGAGGCTGTAATATGCTATGCTGATGATATCTGCATTATGACACAGACCATGCCCAGGCGCCAAGCCTTGCTGGATGTAATTTCTCGGAGGACTGTGAAAAGTGGTCTCATAATATCTGTTGACAAGACGAGGGTCCTCAATCCTCATCCTGCTAACCCTCTGCCTCTTGACTTTAACATTAACAGCATGCCTTTGGAACTATGTAGCTCCTATAAATATCTTGGAATTTGTGTGAATGATGCGAACTTTGTCGGCAACCTTCGTGCCAAACTAATGCAGAGCATTAAATCCCCCAGAACCCTTGTTGGCAAGGGCTTTGGAATTAACATCACCTATGCTCGTACTTTCTATCTTCACTTCATTCGTTCTGTAGTTGACTATCATGCTCTCCATCTTGTGACTATTCCGCCTAAACAACTGAACAGCCTTGAGGTAGTGCAAAATGAAGCCATGGGCATCATTCTAGGATGCCCAAAATCAACCAGAATTGTAAACACGAGGAACGAGCTTGGGCTGCCTTCTCTATCTGAGAGGATAGCTCTACTTAATACCATGTTTTGTGTCAAAATTTTGAAGAACAATGGTCTCCAAACTACAGCTCAAACTGAGTTGATGTTCTATTTAAGTAATCCCGACTAATTCGCTAAACTTCCACAAAAGACTCTCTTTGGGGCGTGGCTTCATAAAAGTGTTGCAAATCTTTTGAAACTGAATGTCCCAATCACCCCAGACGAACCTATTAATGCCATTCCTCCTTGGCTGGATATATCAGTTCCTATTAATTACACTCCTGTTGGTAGTAAGCAAATGTTAAACACCGATGTGATGAGATGTGTCACACTAGAAACTATTAACAGACACAGAGAGTATTAAATCAAGTGAATGTTATGCTTTTACTGATGGTTCTGTGCAGACAAACACAGGTAGAACAGGCTGTGCAATTGTAATATATAAAGAAAAAGAGATGATAGTGTCAAACAAACAAAGGCTGAACAACTGGGCCAGCACAACATAAACTGAACTAACTGGAATCTACTTAGCCACAGACTACCTCAAAGAAAATGGAGGTGGGGTGATATTCTGTGACTCTCAAAGTGCTTTGAAATCAATGAACATCTCGTCAGGTTCTATGTCTAAAGTTGCATGTGATATTAAAAGAAATGTGATAACTGCCAATAAGAACAACTCTCGTATCGAATTTGTGTGGATTCCGTCCCATGTTGGAATTAGGTATCATGACCGTGCTGATAGACTGGCCAATGAGGCATGTAAGAAAGAAAATGTTGACCGTGACCTTGGCCTGTCCAATGCTGTACTTAAAAACATTCAAGTCAGAATCATGAACCCTGATCCAGAAGAACTGAGAAATGCAGAGAGACCTGGCAGTTGTAGCATTAGTAAATATGACAAATTTTGTGACGAGAGGCACCGATATGGCCAGCATAAGGACAGAACCAGACAATGTGATGTAGTCGTGGCCAGAATTAGGCTAGGATACAGACACATCTGGCAAGTTAGTAACGCTGTACCCATACCGGAACACTCAGCATGTAAACTTTGTGATAAACCTTTAAAGCATACACTTGAACACTATATTATTGAATGTGACACTGTCAAAGACTTCAGGCCACCTGGCTTATTGTATCATGAACTTTGTAATTACTATATTGAATCGGGTGTGCTTGGGGAAATTCTTGCTGTTTATCCCAAATTTGCTAGCCCACACTGATTAGTCTTCGATTAGAATACAGTATGACGTCCAATGTTTATGAACCACTGTCTTGCATGGCAGCGAACAGTGACATCACCCACATGACTCTGACCTATACTGCTTATATATATATATATATATATATATATATATATATATATATATATATATATATATATATATATATATATATATATATATATATCTTGATAAATCTTGATAAAATCACATATTTATATATATGTTAATGAATATGATGTATTTCTTTGTGAATGATTTTTTTTTATTGGGCACCCCGCCTACATCTTTGTGTAAGGTGAAGCGCAGAAGCGTTTACAGCGCCCAACAGGGAAGCATGCTAAGTTCATGCTTGCCTTTATATGTCTCATGAGTTAAGGGCGTAGAAGCCTGAAGAGTCAAGGGCGTAGAAGCCTGAAGAGTCAAGGGCGTAGAAGCCTGAAGAGTCAAGGGCGTAGAAGCCTGAAGAGTCAATGGTTTATGTCTAAGCAAGTTATTGAAAGCTCCAACAACTTGTCCCTGAATACGCATTCGCAACTTTCGATTTACAGCAGTTACCTACTTTACTGCTAGGTGAACAGGGACCAAGGGAGGCTGGGAAGTGTGTCCGAACAACTTTCCACCGGCCCGGGGAATCGAACCAGTGAATTCTTGCTTGCGAGGCAAGAGCGGTACCGTGCTACCAACCGGCGCCCCCTTTGTGTATGAACCTCTGTCCTGCGTGGCAGTGAGAAGTGATACCACCTTCAGTGTCAAGACCTGACTGAATTACTCTGAATAGGCAAACTGTACCCAAGCTTTGTCAATAAATTTGTTAAACTAAAAAAATTCATCTCACTGTTTTATGAGTATAACGAACAGAGAAGAAAAGATAATTGGATAATAAAGTAAGAGTAAAAGTAAGTAAAATAAATAATAAAAGAGTAAACAAATAAATAGAAAAAATAGAAAAGGAATATTACATTTTTTATTATTAAAATTGTTACAACCTCACCCTCACCTCACCCCACCCTCACCCTCACCCCACCCTCACCTCACCCTCACCCTCACCCCACCCTCACCTCACCCTCACCCCACCCTCACCTCACCCCACCCTCACCCCACCCTCACCCTCACCCTCACCCCACCCTCACCTCACCCTCACCCTCACCTCACCCTCACCTCACCCCACCCTCACCCCACCCTCACCCCACCCTCACCCTCACCCTCACCTCACCCTCACCTCACCACACCCTCATCCCACCCTCACCCTCACCTCACCCTCACCTCACCTTCACCCTCACCCTCACCTCACCCTCACCCTCACCCCACCCTCACCCCACCCTCACCCTCACCCCACCCTCACCCCACCCTCACCTCACCCCCACCCTCACCTCACCCTCACCCCACCCTCACCCTCACCTCACCCTCACCCCACCCTCACCCTCACCCCACCCTCACCCCACCCTCACCCTCACCTCACCCTCACCCCACCCTCACCCTCACCTCACCCTCACCCTCACCCTCACCCCACCCTCACCCTCACCTCACCCTCACCCCACCCTCACCTCACCCTCACCTCACCCTCACCCCACCCTCACCCTCACCTCACCCTCACCCCACCCTCACCCTCACCCCACCCTCACCCTCACAATTCTGAGACATCCATAGAACGGTTCTAATCTATTGGGACACTTACAGAAGATGGTTGGTGTCCTTGGAGAGTCTGTAGAACGTGCTTGGTGTTCTTGGGACACGACCATCCTGCCTTATAAGGATGAAGGAATGCCGTTCATTCTTAAGCTTTGTCATGCATGCTGAACGTGGTGGTGAAGCAAATAACATTGACTAAAGTTTTTCTCTCTCTCTCTTTCTCTCTCTCTCTCATTTTCTCTTTTTTCTTTCATTCTTTCTTTCTTTCTCTCCCTGTCTTTTTATCTCTCTATTTTTTTCTCTCGCCAATTATTTACCAATACTTAACAGTTCCTTAGCAACATTACTATAGTGACACGTGGATATTAGTAACACCCACAACGTCCCTAGCAACACCCATAGTGTCCCTAGCAACACTCACAGCGTTCCTAGCTACACCCACAGCATCCCTAATAACACCCACAGTGATCCTAGCAACACCCAAGCGCCCCTAGCAACACCTATAACGTCTCTAGCAACACCCACAGCATCCCTAGTAACACCCGCAGTGATCCTAGCAACACCCACAGAGTCCCTAGCAACACCCATAGCGCCCCTAGCAACACTCACAGCGTTCCTAGCTACACCCACAGTGACCCTAGCAACACCCACAGCGTCCATAGCAACACCTACAGCGTCCCTAGCAACACCTATAACATCCCTAGCAACACCCACAGCGTCCCTAGCTACACTTAGAGCATCCCTAGCAACAGCCATAGCGCCCCTAGCAACACCCACAGCGTCCCTAGCAACACCTACAGTATCCCTAGCAACACCTACAGCGTCCCTAGCAACACCCATAGAGTCCCTAGCAACACCTACAGTATCCCTAGCAACACCTACAGCGTCCCTAGCAACACCCACAGTGACCCTAGCAACACCCAAAGCGTCCATAGCAACACCCACAGCGTCCCTAGCAACACCTACAGTATCCCTAGCAACACCTACAGCGTCCATAGCAACACCCATAGCGCCCCTAGCAACACCTACAGCATCACCTAGCAACACCCACACAGCAGGACAGTGGGTCTGGTAGGTCGCTACATAATTCACTAGGAAGGTGACAGAGATCTCCCTGACCCGGCTCTGTTAGGTTAGGTTAGGCTAGGTTAGATTAGGCTAGGTTAGGTTAGGTTAGGTTAGGTTGGGTTAGGTTAGGTTAGGCTAGGTTAGGTTAGGTTAGGTTAGGTGATAAACAGATGATATTACTCTACCCATATGAGTCCTTCCTCCTTCCCTTCCTCCCCAGTCCTCCCCTCACGCTTGCCCTGGCCATATAAGACTCACCTGGCCATATTAGACTCACCTGGTCATATAAGACTCACCTGGCCATATAAGACTCACCTGGCCATATAAGACTCATCTGGTCATATAAGACTCACCTGGCCATATAAGACTCACCTGGCCATATTAGACTCACCTGGCCATATAAGACTCACCTGGCCATATAAGACTCACCTGGTAACTTGACAACAAACATATTATAAAAAGGTAAATGAAGAAATACGGTTCTGACACACCTTAATGGCGGAGGTAAAGGGTTCAGGTGAAGTTAACAGCACACACACACACACACGCACACCTGGCTGGCTGTGGAGGTCAGCTTTATATAGCTCTAGTCAAAACAATGGCCAGGGCGGGTCCACTCCCAGGCGGATTTTCCCCTAATCAATTTTGTATTTCATCTAGGCTGTAGAGGTGGGGGAGGGGGGGGGGGAGAAATGGGTGGGAGAGCAGGGAAGAGTCTGTGGTAGGGAGAACTTGTACTGGAGGCTCAGGGTGAGGAGATGATAGAGTTTGAGGAAAATTAGTAAATGGTGGGGTAAAACTTGAAGGTTTGTGGGGGTAAAATTCGTGATTGGTGGGGACAAATTTGATGGTGGTGGGGAAAAATTTGATGGTGGTGGGGAAAAATTCGTGGGTGGGTGGGTGGGGAAAATTGGAGAAAGGTGGGGGAATTAGAGGATAGTGAGGGAAGAATCTTGAAGTTAAAGAAATGCGAGAAAACTGGAAGGTGGCAGTTAAAAGTGACCTAGGGGAGGAGAGACAAGAATGGGGGGGGGCCGGTGGGGCGGGGGGGGGAGGGGGGGAAGAGGTTGGATGGTAAGAAAACACAAGTGAGAGGCAGTGAAGAGGAACAACCAGGTGCTGAGAGAAACAAGTATAACTAGGTAGGTATTTGTCACTAGCTTCGTCTAATCGAACTTAAAAAAAAAAAAAAAAAAAAAAAGAAAAAAAAAACACTCATGGGTAAAAACATCCATCAGTAAAATCAGGAAGAACACACACTGGCCTGATTAAATACTACAAAAAAGTTAAAAAAAAAAAGTGGATCCTCGCTACATAATTTACCTAGACACTGGGCAGACTGTAGCGGCTCTTAAGGATGTGTGTTCTACTTCTCTACGACCTCACCTGTACCTGGCTGTAGTGGACGGACACCTTAATTGATGCACACAGGTAGTTATGAAAGTTCTGAATTTGGTGCCTCTACCCTCCCTCCTCTATCCTCTCCCCTCTATCCTCTATCCTCTCCTTTCTCCTCCCTCCCCACTTGCAATATTCACCGAGATGACTCTTAATAAGTTGTCTGTGTGAAGAGAGAAGAAGAATGTCACAGGACCAGGCTCAGAGGATCACGTTTGAGACACACTTATGCCCTTACCTTATAAAGACGATCACTCCACGACGCTCACAACTCCATCTGGCGTCTGTAAGTAAAATTAAAACAGTTATCATGTCACGTCTTTCATCAGTAATTCCGTCTTAATGTTACTTATCCTAATATTCTCATCCCAGGTAAGTAATCCAGTATTTATTTTATTAATTTTATCATGAGTTATGGTTAAGTAATTATTATGATGTCTGAAGATACCTGCTGAAAGAAATATTGATAGATGTAATGGATACCTGAGACACCTGGAGTAATTAACACCACCTGAGTTACCTTGACAACCTTGTGTAGTAATGAATTTAGACTCTAATGAGTATTCTTATATTAATTCCTTCATTGGTTTATTGTCGTCATTTACTATTGGGAATTACTATCAAAATAAAACACAATTATTAAAGAAATAATAATTCTTCATACGTTACCATGCAGGTGTCCTTGATTTCTTATATTGGGTATATTTGTGTATATAAAATCAACCAAACATAAACTATACAAACTTTTCCCAAACAATACCAGATAACTAACTATGGTTCTCGTAAACGTCTACACTCGCACAAGTACTTATCTCACACAAACAGAATCACATCAAGGTTTTTCATTCAGCGGTAACACATAGTATGGACGGGGGAATAAAAAACAGGAATATTTCTATATTTTCAACCCTTCCTGTCTGGAGTCCATAGGCCCATACTGATGTTCAACACGACGACAACATGCAACTGTTATGCTACCCCGTAAAAACTCAGGTGTCCATGACGTCACATGTCAACAAATGTCGGGCGCGGGTGAACCGAAGCATCTGTCAAATATTCATAAACTTGGGAAGTGCTTTTTTTCATTCGACTTCTTTATCACGAGGGGTGTACATTCTGTAAACTTAAAAATTATTCTATTCTTTTTTTTTTTTTTTTTTTACCAGGACGTAATTGGCAATGCCGGAACGCGTCACTTCCACTGGGGAAATTTTATCTCAGTGTCCCTTTAAGAGGAAAGTAGCGCAGTATGGTGGACCGTGTGTGTGTGTGTCCACCAATGTAGACTTAAGTACACGTTGAAAGGACTTTATGTGGAAAACTGTATTTTCTTGTGAGTTAATCCACACTGAATGTAGATGTCTGTAAATCTTATGTAACTTTTGCAGTCTTTATAAGGACTTACGTAGACTTTATATCGACTCCATGGGTCTCTTCTCGCTCACTGAGACACTACCAACACACCTTACAATAATAGTGGTGCCAGTGCTAAGCTGTTACCATACTCTGGGTAGTTCTTTGGCTGTACTGACACTCACTCCAGGCTACTCAACTGTCCTACTACTTCATCATTCAAGTTATCACTCACTCAAGGTTCACCTCATGTGCTGAAATAATCAATCATTCACCAGCATCAATCAGTGACACTCATTCCCTCTCTCGGTGTGACCTGGGCTCCATCACTGGTACCAATTGGGGTCTTTAGCATCTCTCAATCGTCGGATCTATGAGTGTTTGGGAACTGTGGACTGAATTCTCCCCCCACCCCCCTAAACCCCTCACACAAGTCAGACGTATAGAGATAAAAAAAAAACTATAGTTAACATACACGACTTGTTCTCACGTCACACTCAGGTAAACAAAGGTCAGAGGTCAAAATGACGTCATCCGCTTGGGTCAGGCCTGTGGTCAACAAAGCCAAAGTAATTAGGAGCAGTTAGTGGGAGTTGATTGTTAACCCCTTACGGGTCAGCTGGTATTCTCGTCCCTTCATATTTTTTTTACAAACTGTGTCTGTCTGTCTGAAAATCCCTGACGAGAGGAAGGGTGTGAGAGAGAGCCGTTGTGAGAGTGTGAGTGTGTGAAAGTGAGAGTGTGGGGGTCTATGTGAAAGTGAGAGTGAGGTTGGTGTGAAAGTAAGAAACCTAGACCATTCATTTACACTTTTGTTTGTTTACATAAAGTTTCGCGTAATATAGAGAAACATGACTTGAAAAAACTCATCCCTCAAACTCGATAAAAGACCATATCAGTTATGTCAGAAGAGGTAGGTAACACGTTAACTAATCCTGTACCATAAAATAACTAAGCAATTACAAGAAATAAAAAAAATAAATAAAAAAAATCCCCGGAATCTATCGCCGGTTGCATTAAATAACACTTAATAGTCATAAAACCTCACCTCACACAACCATCCATATGTTAGGTCAAGAGAGGCGGATTACTGCGCTAAAAACACACACTGAAGCAGGACCTAAGATGACGCATTATTCTTCGTCATTTTAAGTTATTACTTTTACCTTGTCATTTTACGCTCGGCTGACGTAACCACTTCCAATCCCTCACTTTTAATATTTTCTCTAAATATGATTTTATGATATTTTTTTACTAAGTATTTATATATAGAAAAAAAATCTCTTTACTCGGAAAACTCAAGATATGATTTTTATGATTTTTTTTTCTTCGGAGTTTACTGTTAATATTCTTGTTTATCCTCAATGAAAAACATCTTGCATAAGTACACAGATTACCAGATTTTTATCAACAAATACCCGATTGGACACAGACGTTTATTCCTGTACATAGGGTAGCTTGGTTTGTAACCGAGGCACCTCCAATCAACCTACTTGTGAATGGGTACCCGAGTCTAATTAGGAGAGAAAAGGTAGTCTAGTGCAGTACTACCCACACAACCCCCCTGAACACCTAGGCATAGTGTGCAGTGTGCTGTATCCGCGCTGCCTCTAAATGCTGACTTAAAATCCACCAGACCCGTTTTCAATGCCTCTAATAAAATAAATCACGAACATCACTCGTGAACAGAGGCCAACAACCGTTCATAATTGACCTCTCAGCCAAGGTCATAAAGGTCAGAGGTCACATCCGGCGTATGTTAGCACCTTACTTGACATTAGTACAGTCTCAGTGATTATATCTCTATCTCTTATTGTGGTGTGTGCCTCTGTCTCCTGGTGTCTCTCAGCTATGGTTTATTTTCTCTTGCTTCTCTCTCACTCTCTCTCTTTCTCTCGATGTTTTTTTAGAACGATTGATCATCATTCATAAATAATTACAGGAGGGTAAAATAAGAGAGAGAGAGAGAGAGAGAGAGAGAGAGAGAGAGAGAGAGAGAGACCATACCACCTTGGTTATTCACCAGATCGTCTCTCTGACCTACCCCCAGGCATCTCCAACCTGTCCCTCCCTCCCCTCCCCCACTACCCCTACCACTCATCCACCCCCACCACCACCACCATCATCACTACCATTATCACCATCCCCACCACCCACCCACCATCATTCACCGCCACAGCCTACCCACCATCACCACTACCACCACCTCTATCATCACCACTATTTACCAGAGCGTGAGAGGTAGAAGAGAGGGCTGGGGATGGTGTAGGGGGGGGGGTGAGGGAAGGAGGGAGGTAGGTAAGGAGAGGGAGGCAAGGTCAACAGTAGCAGGTGCAGCAGCAGGTGCGTGTGGAGGAGGAGGAGGAGGAGGAGGAGGAGGAGGGTAGGATGGTGGAGGAGGCGGTGGGAGAGAGTTGATAGTTGAGGTATGTGGGTGGGAGGCACAGGTAGAAGTATCAACAGGTGAGGTGAATCAGCTTTTCTTCGGGTACTCCTTCAGGGCCTACTGATTCCTCCTCCAGGCAAGGACAACACATGACAGGGGAGAGAGTAGGTAGGTAGGAATGGCGGGAGATGGGGGAAGAGTGGAGAGGGAGAGAGGAAAGAGAGAGATAGGAAGAGAGAAAGATAAGAAGCGAGGGAACGAGGAGAGGAGATTGGTAACTAGGGGGATAGGAGGGAGGGATGGAGGGGAGAGGGGGTAGGAAAGGGGGGAGAGGGGGTAGGGAAGGGGAAGTAGACAGTGGGAAGGAGAAGGAGAGAGATATGAAGAAGGGTGTTAAAAATTGAGAGAGAGAGAGAAAGTGTGTGTGTGTGTGTGTGTGTGTCTGTCTGTTCGTGCCTGGTAACAGTCTACGTACACCACTATTGTCATGCGTATCTGACTATACAGCATTATTGCACACCTCCACGTACACACCGCCTATAATTTACTAAGAAACCCACATATACCCACATACCCACCTGATTCATACATCCACTTACCTAGCAAACCCACGTATACGCATAAACAAACACATTTACTGTCACGTACCCCCAATCCGGCCCCACGAGGTACGCCCACACGCCCACACACCAGGGGTCCGTCATGTGGATATAAGTGACGGCTCCGTGGGAAAGTTTGCCTCGAGTTTAACAGACGCCGCGAGGGATGGAGGGAGTTACCTCGTGAGATGCATCAACACGGAAGAAAGATGAAAACAAAAAAAGTGAAATAATTATAATAAAACTAAATTAAATACGATGCTGTCAGTACGAGTAATCAACAGAGCATGGTGTTCTCCTCCACTGCCTGCACTGGCGTTCATTTTCTGCAAGAGCATTGGCCGAAAAGCATCTTATATCCTGGGAATGGAAACTGCAGCCTTCATCTCTTGACACCAATTGATAGAGTAGAGGAGGGGGAAGGGTGAGAGGGAAGGGAGGAGAGGGGGTGAAAGGGAGAGGAAGGGGAAGAGGGTGAGAGGGACGAGTTTTTACCCCAGGACGTACATCACCTTTACGGCACACGTCTCGCTAGATGAGGCCGCTGATAACCAGGTGTTCGGCCCTCCCTCACCTGGGGAAAAAAGTGATAATATGGATGTGCGAAGATACAAGGGGTGTGGCTCTCGGAATACATGATAGGAAACAGTACATGTAGGGGTCTCTCTCTCTCTCTCTCTCTCTCTCTCGTTGCAACAAGCCATTTAACCAAGGCAGTTAATACACCAAGTTTACAATTTCTTAGAAAATGTCCTAAAGTCAGCAAGTCTCGAATGAGGTAAACAAAATGTGAGGCCTGCGCGCCGAGGGCCTCCAGGTGAGCGTTCTCTTACCCTCTCTAAACGAGGGTAAGGTCAGGTCAGGTCAGGTTAGATGGATCTAGCGTTTAATAACTTAGATTAGTTTCAGTTAAATAATTTTCTTTTTTCAGCTTCACTGTAGTAATCAGAAAGTAAATTTAAAACACGGAGGTATTGTTCTAAATGTACTTTGCGAGCAGTACAATTGGTCGCCAGCCGCATGCATCAGTGCCGCAACGAGGACGGGGCTTAGGCTGTTCATAATATTAATAATAAATGAGAAAATACGATTTAAAAACTAATATATATATATATATATATATATATATATATATATATATATATATATATATATAATCAACGACCTCACCAGCAAGGAATCGAACCCTCCTTGCTGGTGAGGTCGTTGAGTATATGTTCAAAGTCCGCGTGTTAAATGGACTAAAAATGAAGTATATATATATATATATATATATATATATATATATATATATATATATATATATATATATATATATATATATATATATATATATATATCACAAGGAAAGAAGAAAACACGAAATTCCCAAGCGCTTTCGTGTAATTCACAAGTAAATCACTGTAGGTGCGCGTGATCCAAGTATATGCTGATAACCACAAGGAAACAAGAAAACACGAGGTTCCGAAGCGCTTACGTGTAATTCACATCTTCAGGGGTGAGTACAGACTAAGGAGTAATACTAGACAAGGTTAATATATACAGTAGAGGAGAGTGAGATCAAGTCCCTAAGGGACAGCAGGTGTCCACAATGTTCCGGTCATAAGGCAGTGGCCCTTACTAATCTTCTTAATAAAAAAATTGATCATGTCATCTCTAAGTACAGCTGCTGTCCGTAGTCAGGTCATAGGGTAAGATGACCCAACCTTCTCACCTGGTTACAAATCTTCTTAATCACAAAATTATCCAGTTTGTACATTACTCAAATTCATGTTGACAGATTCGGTATGTTTAATGAGACTGGATTCTATAATGTTCCTACTGACAATTGAATTACAAGGTAATAATGAGGAGGCATTATCCCAGTCAATGCAATGCTTATTATCTCTCATATGAATGAACAGAACATTGGATCCCTGGCCTGTCCTAACACTATATTTATGTTGTTTAAGTCTAGTTATAAGATCTTTACCCGTCTGGCCTAAGTAGAACATATTACATTCCTTGCAAGGAACCTTGTAAATACAGCCGCCTGCATTGTTGGGGGCATTCTTAATTAACATTTGTTTTACAGTGTATCAGTTTTTAAATGTCACATTAACGTTCCAGGTCTTCAGTTGTATAGGAATTTAAGAGAAATTTTTGTTAAATGGTAATACTAAGAGAAATTAATAACATACTTATGATAATTGTATTTATTATTATTATTTCATATTATCATTATTAATTATTATTATTATTTACTTTAGAAACCAGGAGCCAGGGAAACACTAAGATACAATAAGACAGGTGTGTACACCCTCCCCCGACACACCTGTCCTGAGGATAACACCTGTCGGAACACCTGTCACTAGAACTATCTTACGCCTGTACGTGCACCTGTACAAACACCTATTAAATAACTCACCTCACGTGTCTACCTGACGATATGAGGGGGTGACAGCAGCTCTACCTCCTTTCCTCCCTCACTCCTCCACCTTCCCTCCCTCACTCCTCCACCTCACATCACCCTCTCCACTCACACCTGTCTCATTAATAACAGGTGGATGGGGAAGGAAAAGGAAGAGGAGGAGGTGGGGCAGGTGAGTGACTGGGGTAGAGAAAGGGAGGGAGGGAGGCTAGGGGGTGAGATGGAGGGAGAGAGATAAGTGGAAACAATGACAGGAAGATGTGGGTGAGGGTGTGTTGGTGGCCGCCCCTCCCACCTCTCTCTTCCTGGCCCCACCATGGACACCATTACTTGTGCTGACAGGATGAACAGTACGTGTAGTGTGTGTGTGTGTGTGTAGTGTGTGTGTGTAGTGTGTGTGTGTGTGTAGTGTGTGTGTGTGTGTGTGTAGTGTATGTGTGTGTGTAGTGTGTAATTGAACAACACAATGAAAGATGGCAGCAGAGAAGCACTACCAACACCACCACCAATATGTACAGTTATAATCACCATAAAACTTCACCAATAACAACAACACAGTCTCAGATGTCTTCTCCTCTCCTAGATGGCCTTAATACACTCTCCCTAAGCTTCATACTCGACCACAGGGAACAGCGCCATGAACTTACACGCGTTAAGTAATTATGTTTTAGAGGAGAGATACGGAACAGACGAACGAAAGGACGGGCGTACTGATTGTCTCATTACCCACACCCATGCAGACTCCTTGGGGGTGTGGGGTGGGGTGGGGTTGGGTGGTTTATGGGGGTGTGGGGTGGGGAGTGGGAAGAGGGTTAACGACAGCAACTCAGCCCTAGCAAACAACAGCTGACATGAACTCTTGTAAGATACAATATAAATAATTTTAAACCACCACCACCACCACTACTACCACCACCACCACCACTACTACCGCCACCAACGTCAATGTTAGGGAGGAGGGTGAGGGGTAAGGGAGGGAGTCTTGCCCTGGGGAGACTATATAGACTCCTCCAGCCCTAGTAGAAGACGGAGGGGCGGGAGTCTTGCCCTAATCGGGACTATCACCGTCAATTGGCGGGTAAGTGGTGACGTCAGCGGGTGACCTTGGCCACTCCCTCGCCCCCGCCAAATTTAAATAATGGTGAGGATTTCCGTAAGTCTCCATGAGCTCTAGGTCGAGAAGGGGAGGGGCATGGGGGGGGGGAGGGAGAGGTCATTAAGGTCAGGGAATGGGAAGGGGTATGGGGGAGGGGTGGTCATCGAGAGGAGGGGCAAGGGGGGGGGGGGGGAGGCAGGGAGTGAAGCGGCAGATGAAACACATAAAAAATCAAGGGCAAAGATTAAAAGTAAAATTATAAGATGCAAAAACAAGGATTAATTAACAAAACGCGAAATTATAACACTTTACAGAAGGCAAAATGAGAGAGAGAGAGAGAGAGAGAGAGAGAGAGAGAGAGAGAGAGAGAGAGGGCCACGACCCGTTCTCGCCCACACTCGAGCATTTCCGGTGACTGACACTTTACTAGTCCGTAACCGATGTCCGTAGTGTAGGTCGGAGTCCGTACCATGTGTCGGAGTCCGTAGTGTAGGTCGGGGTCTGTAGTGTACGTAGGTCGCATCCTCTTAACTCAGCCTCGGGAATATAACAAAAGTTTAACAATAATTCCTCAAATTCCCACCATTCCCAAAATTCATTTACTATTACAGAGAGAGAGAGAGAGAGAGGGATGAAATGCACAGGGCTTCCATACACAACAAAGTCTGTATAGTAGGCGACTTTAACCTTGGCCAAATAGATTGGACTGACCTTACAGGTAACTCAGAATCAGAGGATTTTCTCGAGACGATCCAGGACTGTTTCCTAAGTCAACATATAACCGAACCCACCCGGGGTAATAATATACTCGATTTAGTTCTGTCGAACAGAGAAAACCTCATTAGCAATGTCGAGGTAGGGAACGAACTTGCAAACAGCGATCACAAAGAAATTAGATTCCAGTTAGATTTTCAGGGCAGACGTAAGGAAAATTCCACTAAAGTACCAGATTTCAGAAGGGCAAACTTTGACAGTTTAAAGAGGCAGCTGGGAGAGGGGGTGTCGCGCTTGGCCGTGAACCTGACAGATGACTTCGACCTAATAACGAGATCTGAGATTGCCGAGTTCCACGACAATTTAAATAATGAGTTACTTAATGCACAAAGGCAGAACATACCATACAAAAAACTCAGTTCAGACAACAATGACCCTAAATGGATAAATAATTATTTAAAGAACATCATTGGCCAAAGGAAGGCTATAGGTAGAAGGATAAAGCATGGCGAAATTTACCTCCAGGATTGTTATAAGATATTGGCGAGTAGGGTTAAAACCGAGATAAGGAAAGCCAAGAGGAATAATGAGGTAAGGATAGCAAGGGAGGCAAAGACAAACCCCAAAGGATTCTACCAAATGTATCAAACTAAAACACGAGAAAAGATTGGACCAATACAGTCAGATACCTGCGAGCTAACTGATAACGACGGAGAAATGAGCAATAATTTGAATAAATATTTTTCAACAGTTTTCACCGCTGAAAATTTAAACATGATACCCGAGGCACCGACTCTATTCAGAGATAGTGAAGAAAACAAATTAAGCGAGATAGTAGTGACTAGTAACGATGTTAGTAAGCAAATACACAAACTAAAGCCTAATAAGTCACCAGGTCCCGATGAGATATTTGTCAGAGTATTAAAGGAATGTAAGGAAGAGCTTAGTATGCCCTTAGCAAAGTTGTTTAACATGTCCTTAAGAACAGGTGTAGTACCAGAACCCTGGAGGATAGCGAATGTAATACCGATTTTCAAGAAGGGGGATAGATCACTATCCTCTAACTACCGCCCAGTCAGTCTAACATCAATAGTAGGCAAATTACTGGAAGCAATCATTTCAAACTCTATACGAAATCACCTTGAGAAGCACCTATTGATCAATGATTCCCAGCATGGCTTCACAAGTGGACATTCTTGTCTAACTAATCTATTAACATTCTTTTCATCAGTTTTCGAATCGGTGGACGAGGGGCACAATTATGATGTGGTTTATCTCGATTTTAGCAAAACCTTCGACAGAGTCCCCCACGAAAGACTAATTAGAAAGGTAGAAGCACATGTCATCAGAGGTAACATCCTTAAATGGATTAGGGCGTGGTTACAGGACAGGAAACAGAGAGTGAGCATTAAGGGCACCAAGTCCCATTGGAGCAACGTCACAAGTGGAGTTCCCCAAGGCTCAGTACTTAGACCATTATTATTTATTATATACATAAACGACATAGATATCGGCATAGACAGCAACATAAGTAAATTTGCTGATGACACTAAAATAGGACGTGTTATTAAATCTGACTAGGACTCGGCAAAACTACAGGAAGATCTAAACAAATTTTTCGAATGGTCTGAAAAATGGCAGATGAAATTCAACGTGGACAAATGTAAGTACTCAGTATAGGAGATGTAAACAGGGAAATCAGACACCAGATGAACAACGATGCCATAGAGAAATCCGCTTGCGAGAGAGATTTAGGAGTAATGATAAGTAGGAACCTTAAGCCAAGTAAACAATGTGTTTTTGCTCCTAACAAGGCTAATATAGTACTTGGGTTCATGCAAAGGAGTGTTAGTTACAGGACTAGCGAGGTCATCCTAAAACTGTATCTTGCTCTTGTGAGACCACACCTGGATTACGCAGTTCAGTTCTGGTCACCGTATTTCAGGATGGATATAGAATCATTGGAAAGAATTCAGAGGAGAATGACAAGACTAATCCCGGGCATTAGGAACCTTGAGTATAGAGACAGGTTAAAGCATCTTAATTTGCACTCCCTCGAGAGACGTAGAGAGAGGGGCGACCTGATAGAGGTGTATAAGTGGAAGTCAGGGCTAAACAAAGGGGACACTACAAAGGTACTCAAACTATCCAACCAGGAGCGAACTCTTAACAATGGTTTTAAATTAGACAAATTTAGATTTAGGCGTGAAATAGGTAAACACTGGTTTGGAAACAGAGTAGAGAATGAATGGAACAAGTTACCAAATATCATCATTAACTCGAATACGCTGAATAGCTTCAAACATAGGTTGGATGCTTATATGAGCAATAGGGGTTGGGTGTAAACGGGACTGCCCAGTATGGGCCAATAGGCCCGCTGCAGTTTCCTCTATTCTTATGTTCTTATGAGAGAGAGACAACATCATCAAGGTCTCACTTAAATACTAATTAACTTAAGTCTAATCCAGCTACCACAAAGACCGACACAAACACACACACACTATCAAACAAGTCCTGCTATCAAAACAGAGAGAGAGAGAGAGAGAGAGAGAGAGAGGTGAACACTGGCTTGATACAATGACTATAACACAGCTTCTGGCACGACACAACACGACACAGCTTCCGACACAACACGACACGGCTTCTGACGAGACGCCTCCGCCAACATCCGGCAGATGCAGTGAATTAAGCTCTTCCTGGGGGACGCTAAGTGATGTATAACACGCCCATTCTCACTCACGCCCACGCTCACTCACGCCCACTTTCGCTCACGCCCACTTTCGTTCACGCCCCACGCGCACTCACGCCCACTTTCACTCACGCCCACTTTCACTCACGCCCCACGCGCACTCACGCCCCCTCTTACACACCCACCATCCACGTACAGCACACCAACCACGTACCTGTCACAAACGTTAATTTTGAACATGCAATAACTGCGACCTCACACACACACACACACACACACCGAACCAGAAAACCGCTAACACCATTTAATAGTACCGTTCACCTTAAACACCGCCTACGTCACTCATTGCAACACCCCCGCCACTCCTCCTCCTCCTCCTCCTCCTCCAACCTGTAGGGGCCTGAAGGAATAGCCAATCACACAAGAGGAAATATCATCTTGGGTGTTTGGTTCATTAGTGTTAAGTAGGTAGGTGGGGTGGGGTTGGGTGGAGTGGGTCGGGTGGGGTTGGGTGGAGTGGGTCGGGTGGGGACGGGTGGGTAGTTGGGTGGCAGGTTTTGACGGAGGTATAGTGGGGTACCTTTAGTAAATCAGCCGCGTCTGTAGCCATGGTCTTAGATGTTGTGTGTGTGTGTGTGTGTGTGTGTGTGTTGGTCAGTTGACGGACAGTGGAGAACCCTTCTGGGAGTTTATACACACACTGGGGAGAAGCCAATTTGAAATCATTTCCTGCATCTAAAAGCCAGTCTGACGTCTAATGATCACTGAGGACCACTTGAAGATGTTTATTTACACGTTTTAATGGTATAATGTTTATGAAGAACATGCTATTGAGAGAAGCTACCTTGAAGTCATGTTGTGAGAGAACCTTTGTGACGCTCTGATGGACACACACACACACACACACACACACTGGAGAGAAAGACCCTTCTGGGAGTTTGTTTATATGTCTGCTTGAGTGTGTAGTTGAGTGTGTTGTTGAGTGTGTTGTTGAGTGTGTTGTCGAGTGTGTTGTTTATGGAAGGTAGACTCAGGGGAGAAGATATTTGAGAATATATTTATGAGTTTGAGGCGGCGTCTGTTGTGTTTAGAGATACGCCATGGTGAAGCGTTCTACTTCCTTCGAGTCTATACTTTGATGTCCGTGTGAGTGTTTTGTTTATGATGGATGTACACACTGTGGGTGGGGGAGGGGGCGTTCTAGAGTAGGTATCTGTATGTTTTTGTTGTCTGAGTGAGTGTCTGGTGTTCCTCACTTAACAACACCCCCCGGAGGAAACACTTATGGGGAAATATTTTTGAATTTTTTTTTTTAGGACAGTAGAGAGACTATTCTGTGACGGAGTGTTTTGGAAGAATTAAAAATGCAGGATTAATTTTTTTTTTTTTTTAATAATTATTGGGAATTATTTAAAGCTTGATGGTTTCGGATGACCCTGAATGATATCTTTACATTAGTTAGAGGTAAAGACAAGTCCTTCTAATGGTCTGAGTGTAAGTCATTCCCAAGTGACCAATTTAGTGCCTTAACAAACTGAAAGATTTTAGTTGCAATTATTTCAAGATATGTTAAGTCCCTTGTGAATAATTATCCAGAACACTTAAGAGTATCTAGGTTAGGGTAGGGTCTTCTACACGTTTTGTTTTACAGTCAATTATAACTTAACCCAGGCACTTATGAACGAGTGTTTTGCAGCACTAGAGCGTGAGGATAGATTGTGCCTTGTGAGTGGCTGTTTGCGTGTGAGGAAGGAGGAGGAGAAGAAAGAGGAGGAGGACTCTTGATGTGTGTTGATGGCCTCGAGTGAGCGTGAGTAAGGTGCTTCTAATTGAACTAATATGACATGATTATTTGTCTGCTCTTTTTTTGCTCATTTTTTTTCCTCAGGCCTTTGAAAGAGATAATTACGTGTGTCTGTGTGTGTGTGTGTGTGTGTGTGTGCGTGTGCGTGTGCGTGTGTGTGTGCGTGTGTGTATGTGTAGGGGTATGAGACTTTTCACACTTCAATGAGTCCCATTTCCCGTGTAAAATATTAAGACTTATTTACAATGTTACTGCTTAGTCTTCTCTCGAGGGTGGAATGATGCAACTTAATCCCTTTATCTATAATCTCGGTTGAGTGAGAGGTTATCAGGGGCAGCTACTGTGTAGACGAGCTCAGTGTGTGTGTGTGTGTGTGTGTGTGTTTGTTTATTAGTCAAGGGAAAAACATATTCAGTTTTATTATCAAAGCAGTGAGAAGATTTTAAGAGAATTTTCTTTTTAAATGACCGAACTAGTCATTAAGTATACGTGAAGGCTATTAAATATGGGAGGATAATTAGGAGTTATTATAAGGTCTTTACGTTAAGGGTCAGAGGAGGTCAAAGGTTAAGTCTGTGTTCACTTTGTCGATCAAGTAGTGCCAGTGACACTAACGAGGATAACAAAAGAACAACAATACCGATGATAATAATAATAACAATAATAATTCTAACAACAACAATAATAACAACTATGAAAACAATAACATCAGTCACTATAGCATAACATTAATAACACCACACTATCACAACACATCAAAATATTCTACACCCAAACATTATCACCATCACCTCCATCACCATCATCATCATCACCATCACCTCCATCACCATCACCTCCATCACCATCACCAGAGCCGTGAGCCATGGCATTCCGCGTGTAGCCTCGGGTCATCACACAATCCAATTAACCTGACACAGAGAGCATAACTTCCTGGCCTAGTGTATGTCGTGTGAACAGTAAGAACGCCGCCAACTAAGTGTCTTCAAAAGATATGAGAGAAGAATGTATTATACCTGCAAATGAGAACTGCCGACCAGGTGAGTGTGGACGGGGGTGGCTAAGACGCGCTTGAGGCCAGATCATTCATAAAAAGTAAATCACACAGACGACACAAAAACTGGTATAACACACACGTACAGGTTTGAGGTCTGGTGTGTGTGTGTGTGTAAAAATGAAACTTGTTTTTATACACACACACCTGCATACATCGAGTATACATAAATACAAGTTTACATGGATACATATACACATACATTTATACATATAATAAAACCAAGAAGAATACATATACCATACAAGTACATATATAAGATTAGATTTGTACACACACACACACACGCACACACACGGTCACTAATTGACGTACACTACCAGAACGGCACGCACATATCTGGACTCTATACATATATATACGTACACGACTAACGCAGGTACATATTATCCCATACGGCACACAGTTATTTCCCTCTCTCTCAGCTCAGCCCCCAATCTCTCAGTACCGTCCCCCTCTCTCTCAGCACCGCCCCCTCCTTCTCTCTCTCTCTCTCAGCACCGCCCCCTCCCTCTCTCTCTCTCTCTCTCTCTCTCAGCACCGCCCCCCTTCTCTCTCTCTCTCTCTCTCTCTCTCTCAGCTCCGTCCCTCTATCTCAGCACCCCCTCCTTCTCTCTCTTTCTCAGCACTGCCCCCTCTCTCTCTCTCTCTCAGCACCGCCCCTCTTCTCTCTAGCCCAACGACCCTCTCCTTTCCTATCCCTCCTGTCCCTCTACCAGCATCCCCGGTCCACTCCCTCTCCGGCAACACTCTCCTTCTTTCCCAACACCACTCCCATCCTCTCCAGGCTTATATCCCCCCCCCCCCCCTTCCCAGTTTCTCCCACTCCCAACCTCCCCTCTCCTTCCTCTCCCTCTCCTGACACCACTATCCCAACCCTCCCCCTCATTCCCCCTTTCCAAACACAACTTTCTTTCCCTCTCCCTGCATCCCCCTGTCTTCCCCTCCCCCCCCCCCCTTCACCTCCCCTCTCCCACCATACCCCCAGTACCCCTAAGAGTCATCCCTGGGGCGAACGAGCGAACAACCATTCCTAGAAGCTCGCCACAAAAAGAGACCAATTACCGCATGATACAGGTGGGTTATGTGTAGCTCCGAGCTATTTTGGGCTACTACTACTACTACTACTACTACTACTGTTCTTTTCACTACTGCTATTACTAATGCAACCACTGTTACTTCGACTACTACTACTACTTCTACTATTGCTGCTGCAGCTATTTCAACTACCATTATTGATTATACTACTACTACTGTTCTTTTCACTACTACTACTACTGGTCTAGCCTCCTGACTACTTGTTGAACTGGCTAGGTTGTATACGTAGCCCCAAGCTATGCTAAATTACTGTTGCCTGTTGCTGCTACTTAAGCTTCGTGGGACAGGTGGGGTGTGAGTAGCCCCGGGGCTGGTCTGGTCTAGCACTAATACCGATGCTGGTGCGATTATAGCCCGGCTACCTCGTGAGACAGGTGTGCTTAACGTAGCCCTGGGCTATTTGGGATATCACCACCACTACTACTATTACTACTACTACTACACCAGCTTCGATATGCTTAACG
>CAUDMG010001799.1:4001042-4083542 GCA_958450375.1 Homarus gammarus | reverse complement strand
TGTGTGTTTGTTTATGTCTCCAGAGTGAAGTAAACAACAAAATAAACAAGAAGAGGAGATAGATAAATGTAAACAAAGGAGAGAGAGAGAGAGAGAGAGAGAGAGAGAGAGAGAGAAGATAATAACCGTATTTATTAACTGTATCTAACAAAAAAATATGATTGACTCACTCACTCACTCATTGACGGAAAAAAAAAGAGATATATGCTGGCGTAACATAGAGTGACTTGTACTTGTAAGTGTTTGTGGTGTAAGTGTGACCCCTCTATCATCAATTATACCCATTCGTGTTGAGAGTGTCTGTCTGCCTGTCTGTCTGTCTGTCTGTCTGTTATTTCATGTGTATTAGCAAGAATCACAATTTTAAGCGAAATCCTAAGTTAATTGAGTCGAGACTTCAGTGATTCATGAGTTATATGAATCAAGATTTAAGCAAGTCCACGATGAAGCGGTTAATGAATCAAGAAGAGTCGCGGGAATCAGAAGTTGAAGTGATTCGGGTTATAAGTGAATCTGCATCACTCAACACAGTCAACCAGTAGATTTGACTCAACAAGAGACTCAACACTCGAATAACGAATCAAAGGTCAAGTGAATGACTCAAAACTTATATGCGAGTCGGCGGTTCAATCGAGTCAGGACGATAAGCGAGTCACTAATCAAACGAATCGGGGGTGAGTAGAGGTGAGTCAGTGGGAGATGAGTCAGTGGGAGGTGAGTCAGTGGGGGGGTGAGTCAGTGGGGGGGTGAGTCAGTGAGGGTGAGGTCGTCAGCGGCCAGCCAGAGATGAGTCAGCCGAGTATAATGATGTGTGACGTTGCTTCCTGTCTTACGTCGAATAATACTCCTCCCCGCTGCCTCTGGTCTAGTATGATAATGCCTCACTAAGTAGTTTTATAATGCCTTTACGACTCTAAACTTCCTGATGTGTGTTCGTGTGGAGTATTATAACCCGAGTTTAATGCCTCTTCAGTCTTATATTAATGCCTGTAAATTTAATATAATGCTTTGTCTTGTATATTTCTACTGCCTCTAATAATACCTCGATGCCTCTTGAAGTCTTATAAAATTTATGCCTCGGGGTGTAGGGTGTTGAGATCGCCTGAATGTTCGTATGTCACCAGCAACATTGTGCCCTCACTTGTTGATGTGTGAAGTGTAGATAATGTTGGTGTTGTAATACGATCATTTAGGTGAGCTTTACAGAAATCTTTAGTGTGTACATATTTTTTTTTTTTTATGGGGGGGGGGGGCAGCGGCGACACCCTGTATAATTGCCAGCCACTTGTTGATAACCACTGTTGTAGGTGATTACGAATTGGTTTTTGTTCAAATTGTTAACTCATTAAAAGTTCCCGAAAGTGTATATTTTTTGTTCAAGACTGAGCCAAGACTGAACCAAAGCTGAGCCAAGACTGAGACAAGCCTGAACCAAGACAGAGTCAAGCCTGAACCAAGAGTGAGACAAGCCTGAGCCAAGACTGAGACAACTTTTATTTCTATCCTCTTCAAGCCAGAGCCAAGACGGATTCAAGACTAAGCCAAGCCTGAACCAATCCTGAACCCTGTGCAAAGTAATAATTATCTTATTTTCTCTATCTGAATTACATATTAAATACTCTAACTAAACCTATCACAATATTACCACATTCATCACCATTTGGCTCATAGTCAGTTCTCTATTCATTCCTGTGTGTTAGTTTAGGTGTTGTATATAATAACCAACAATCACAAAACAATCCCAGCCTTAAACCACAAATTACCTGCCTTAAATAGTATGTAATTACCTCACCAATCACAAGGTAATTAACGAAAGGTAATAGAATCACAATGGGATATATAATAACTCACGTTTAATATCACTGTTTGACAATACACCATTGGAGTAGCGGTGACAACAGTAACAGTGACAACAGTAACAGTGACAACAGTAACAATGACAACAATAACAGTGACAACAGTAAGAACAGTAACAGTGACAACAATAACAACCGTAACAGTGACAACAATAGCAGCGACAACAGTAACAGTGACAACAGTAACAACAGTAACAGTGACAACAGTAACAGCGACAACAGTAACAGTGACAACTAAATCTGTCATTTGAGAAAATCCCATTGGACAAAACTCATCACACAGGATTCTGCTAAAGAACTGGACAAAACCCCATCAGTTAAAATTCTTTCTACTGGATGAAATAAACCCCGACATAATCTTACCGAACAAAATAAATACGATAACAAAGTCCTCCCCTCATTAACAGATGGGTTAGGTTAGGTGAGTAACTTTTTTTTTATTTTTTTATTTTTATTTTTTTTACGGGGATTAGCCCACCCGGGCACAGGTCACTGCCCCACATCGGGGCCTTGGGGGGGGGGGGGCGAAAATGTAATACTACTACTACTATTACTACTACTACTACTACTACTACTACTAATAATAATAATAATAATAATTCATAGTAAATAAAATTTTATATTAAAAAAATAAATAAACAAAATAATAAAATAGTAACGTTAACAATAATAATAATAACAACATTGTAATAATAGTAATAAACAACCACAAAGAAATACAAAATGAAAAAAAATAAATAGTGAGAAACGATATACAGTATGTATGTTGTGTTGTCAAGGTAAAACAAACAATTGAGACCCTGTAATTGTGTGTAAATGAGGCAGAAAATCAGATCAGCAACCTGGGACTTGGTCACAATTTCTGTGATGCCATATGACAGCAGGGTCTACCATTAGACAACACATTATGCTTCCAGGCGGTAGTACCTCCCTCTTTGATAACTGCCTACTACCTACTAGGTGGGATAAACTTGATTTGGTTGGGTTAGATTAGGATTAAGTTAAGTTTGCTAACGTTAAACTTTCTTGGATTAGGTTAGGGTAGGTTAGGGTAGGTTTGGTTTGTCCTTCAACCACGTGCAGTCAGTAAACCTGTACACTCAGTCACGGAAGCTTCACCAGGTAGACAATAAGTGGTTCCGGTGGGTGTGCTGTGAGGGAGATGAGGGAGGGTGGTGTGAGGGAGATGAGGGAGGGTGCTGTGAGGGAGATGAGGGAGGGTGCTGTGAGGGAGATGAGGCAGGGTGCTGTGAGGGAGATGAGGGAGGTGCTGTGAGGGAGATGAGGCAGGGTGCTGTGAGGGAGATGAGGGAGGGTGCTGTGAGGGAGATGAGGGAGGGTGCTGTGAGGGAGATGAGGGAGGGTGGTGTGAGGGAGATGAGGGAGGGTGGTGTGAGGGAGATGAGGGAGGGTGCTGTGAGGGAGATTTGGAGCTTAGGCTGAAAGTGAAAGGTGTAGGTGAGGTGAGAGGGAGGGGGAGGAGGGAGGGGGGAAAAGATGGAGGGGGGAGAGGAAGGAGGATGGACGTAAGGAGGCAAAAGCAGAGAGGGTGGGAGGGAGGGAGGGACGGGTGTACAGCAGGTCCCATGACGAACAGTTTGCGGTAGTTCCTCTTTGTCAAGGTGTCTCACACACACACACACACACACACACACGCGCGCGTTATCCCCGCTCGCCACACACAACACAAACCTGTTCATTTGTGTACATTTGCCGACCACGGATCATAATTTTTGGCCACAACACACACACACACACACACACACTCTCTCTCACTCTCTCTCACACACACACACACACACACACACAGCCCCCTGATCTTCACACCTCAGAGTAAGGCGGACTGAACTCGAAGATCTTGAGGTGATGAGAAGGTCGGGGGGGGGGGTAGTGTGGAGGAGGACACTAAGGCCAGGTCAAGGAGGAAGAGAGAGAAGGTTATGGAGGGAAAATAGAGTACACTGAGGGAGAGAGAGAGAGAGAGAGAGAGAGAGAGAGAGAGAGAGAGATAACAGGATGTACGGTACTAGTGAGTAAAATTGTAGGTACGTGGTGATAGATGGTGGACCCTGCGTCACCCCTCCCTCCCTCTGTTATCCTAGCCTTTGTGAGAGAGAGAGAGAAAGAGAGAGAGAGAGAGAGAGAGAGAGAGAGAGAATGATTCGTTACCTGGGTCGTACACGTCATCAAACTATTAGTAAAACTTTTTAAAGAATTGTACTGTCTGGCACCTGTTATAACAAACACACACACACACACACACACTTTACTACATTTTATTCTCGTCTGGATTCAACACAATATTTATCACGAACTACATAATGCGTCATCGTGTTCTGCGCTGCCTCGCCATCATCGTGTTATGCGCTGCTCGCCATCATCGTTGTCTGTTTGTTATTGGCGATAAAATTCTCTCCCTAGAATGTTTGGTCGTGTCATATAGCAGTCTGTCATCTCTTGTTTGTTGACTTTCTCCTCTGTACCTCTGTCACTCTTTCCATTTCTCCCAAAACTCCCTCCATACTCCCCCCCCCCTTCCCTCCATACCCTTTCCCTTACCTTCCCTCCACACCCCTCCTTTCCCTCCTCACCCCCTCCCTTCCCTCCTCACCTCCTCCCTTCCCTCCACACCCCCTCCCTTCCCTCCTCACCCGCTCCTTTCCCTCCTCACCCCCTCCCTTCCCTCCTCACCCCCTCCCTTCCCTCCCACCCCCTCCCTTCCCTCCTCACCCCCTCCCTTCCCTCCCACCCCCTCCCTTCCCTCCTCACCCCCTCCCTTCCCTCCTCACCCCCTCCCTTCCCTCCTCACCCGCTCCTTTCCCTCCTCACCCCCTCCCTTCCCTCCTCACCCCCTCCCTTCCCTCCTCACCCGCTCCTTTCCCTCCTCACCCACAGTAGCTAAACCCACACCCCAACCACACCCATTCCACACTCACCCATCGTCAATCCAGGCCCACGCACGCCCATCCAGGCCCACACACGCCCACCCAGGCCCACACACGCCCATTCAGCCCCACACACGCCCATCCAGGCCCCACCCAATTCCCAGAGAGAGTGTTTTTTCCCAAGGGATCACAAAGTCAGGCTGTAGAAGCAAAACAACACCAGAAACAACACTGCTCGGCGCCCACATGGTCGTCCCTCTCTTGGTGGGCGTGTAGGAGTGTGGGCCCTAAGAGAGAACACGGGATACGCCAGGTAGCATAGTGTGCCGGAGAGGAGTATGGAGTGAGGAGTGATGATAATGGGGTGGAAAATGAAGTTTATTCTGGTGCATGAGTGATCGTGGAGCGTCATTACCGCCCGCTCGTACGCCCACACCACATGACACCCAATGATACTACACCCACGCCACGTTACGCCCACTACATTAGATCATACCGTACTACGCCCTACGTTTACTATGCCCACACCACATTACATCTCCATATTACGTCCACGACAATACGCCCACACGCCACAAACGCCCACGACAACACGTCCACGCCCACACGCCACAAACGCCCACGACAACACGCCCACACGCCACAAACGCCCACGATAACACACCTCTACAAACATACAAGTAAACAGTCATAAAAAACAACAGGATAAAAAAAAAGATAAAAATTTAATAAACTGATAGAGATATAAATTGAGAGAAAAATTTATAACACAATGAGTAAATAAACAATAGAAGTTAATAATAAATACATAATATAAACTAACAAACATATAAATACAAACAATAAATAAATAACAAAAGTTAATATAAAAAAACAATAAACAAAAAGAAATCAAATACTAAACAAAGAAATAAATCAAACAATAGACAAGCGCAAGGGACGATTGAAAACAAGTGCTCAATAATCAACTTGTATTCTGGTCAAAGTATAAGGACTTAATATTCTGGGTGCCTGTCTATACCTGATCCCCCCCCCCCCCCAACACCTGTGCACCCTTACACCCGAGATCCATACGTGGATTTTTTTTCGTATATTTTTGTTATCTTATATAGAAAATGGAATCTCAAAGTATTTACGGTGTCTAACGTAACCCAGCCCAGCCCAGCATAGCCCAGCATAGTCCAGCCCAGCCCAGCCCAGCCCAGCATAGTCAAGCCCAGCCCAGACCAGCCCAGCCAAGGCAACCTCCAGTAAACGAAAAAATTCCAGTTTTGAATCTTGGGAGGATTTTGCTACTGGCACAACAAATTCACGAGGTCGTTCTTTGAGCGGTACGTGGCGAGGTGTCATCTGAATTGATAACATATTGAGTGAACTTAACGTGCTGGTCCTCTCAAACACCATGTTAGTTTTAAAATTAACAAGGTTGTCTACGAGGAGAACTTCCATCCGTCTGGTCAGGTAAGTCAGGCACTGAATTGGGTGGAGCAGGGCGGTGGATGGAGGAGGGTGGTGGTGGAGGAGTGTCGTGGGTGGTGGGTGGACGGTGGGTGGAGGAGGAGGACGGTGGGTGGAGGAGAGGATGTTGTGGGTGGTGGTGTGGAGGAGAGTGGTGAGTGGAGGTGGGTGGAGCAGGGCGGTGGATGGAGGAGGGTGGTGGGTGGAGGAGGGCGGTGGGTGGAGGATGAGGAAAGGAGGTGGTGTGGAGGTGCAGCTCGCGACGTGGACCAGGTGTGCCCAGGTGCAGGGCGGTTGGTCACGCTCTCTGCCCACACTAACCACCGCCACCGCCACCCCCTCCTCCTCCTCCTCCCCCACCTTCTCTTTCTCCTCTTCCACCTCCTCTTTAACCTCTGTAACTGACAACACTAAAACCACAACAACCACTATCAACACCTTGTCCATGTGTGTGTGTGAGCGAAATTAATTCCTAGATCTGATTTAGGTTAAGGTAGATTAGATTACATTAAGTTAGGTTAGATAAGATAAGACAGGGTTAGGTTAGTGTTATTGGCCCACAAACAACAACAACAAACGCCACCACCATCACCACCAACAACAACAACCTGTATATTGCATCACTGGCATAACAACATTCCAAGAACGTCCACCATTAACCTGTACAAACGCGTCTTAGCAACTCCCTGTGAAGACTTGTTAACAGCAAACGCGACTAGGAAGCAAATTACCCAACGAAGATTATTGGAGGGAAAGAGATTACTACACTTAAGAGACTCGCTACTAAAGAGTGTATCGTGTAGGTGTAAATAGACAGATACAGGTACAGTAGTTGGTTGAGAGGAGACAGATACAGGTACAGTAGTTGGTTGAGAGGAGACAGATACAGGTACAGTAGTTGGTTGAGAGGAGACAGATACAGGTACAGTAGTTGGTTGAGAGGAGACAGATACAGGTACAGTAGTTGGTTGAGAGGAAACAGATACAGGTACAGTAGTTGGTTGTAAGGAGACACATACAGGTACAGTAGTTGGTTGTAATAAGGATGCCAGAGAGAACCAGACACACTTGGGACAGGAGGCGAGTAATGTCTCCACTCAGCCATTAAGTGTAGTGGATAAATATGCAAAAAAAAATAAATAAAAAATATGATAGGCGGCTAATTCTTGTAGACAATTGTAAACAAGGACCCAGCCAATTGTTTACATTAGGTGATAAGTATAAGTATATATTAAACTGTTTATGATTGTCGAATATAAAAAATGGTTTTATTTACTGTTTTATGGTAGTAAATGTAAATAAACAGAGAGAGAGAGAGAGAGAGAGAGAGAGAGAGAGAGAGAGCTAATACAACACCCACACATAACATAGGCTTGCTACCAATACCCGTGGCCGCAGGGTGTACTACGGGAGGAGTAAGGACATTCCCCCTTCAGCACTCAGCGACCGGTGAGAACAGTAGACGACCTGGAGGTGAGTGTGTGGTGATAGTCACGCCCTAGTGGACCGCCCTCTCCCTGGGGGTGGGCGGTGTGGGTGGGTGAAGAGAGTGGGAGGGCGGTAAATGTGGACAGAGAGAGACAGAGGAAGGACGGAAGGAGTGGGAGGTGCGGTGAGGGTAGAGGGAGTGAGAGGGTGGAGGGAGTAGGAGGGAGTGGCTGCAGGTGTTGTAGTCATTTCATTGTGTCACAGACGGAAGGTGTGGGCGGGTGGGTGCGCGTGTTCCAGAGAGAGTGGGTGGAAGGGTGTGGGTTGAAGATGGATAGTGTGTGTGTTGTGTGTGTGTGTGTGTTTGTCGTGGGAGGATATTTTTCACAATTTCTGGTAAAAAAAAACATTATTCTTCAATGAAAATGTTTATAAAATTCTTACAAATAATAGTAATAATAGTAATAATAATAATAGTAATAATAATAATAATAATAATAAATAATAATAATAATAATAATAGTTGGACCATTACATGACACCGGATTACACACATAACCGTACATAGTAATTCTCAAGCATCTTCATATATACAAAATTTGAATATGACTGAGAAACGTTCATTTCCCACAAGTTTGTCATAATTAATTACAAAAGGTATCACAGGTAAGTACAATTACCTTTTTAAGGCAAAATCCTAATTATTTCTCTTTTTTATATTCTTGTTTCTATAAGTAAGATAACCAGGTAAATGTCTTCTTGTACTTCCAGTTAAAAAGTTTAATGTTTCTTCGTGACTCGGACACCTGCGGCCGGAAATTCCTATCGATACAAAATTAAATGATCTCTTGTTGTCGTTGCGGAAACATTCAGGCGATCAACTGTTAAGAGGATTCATCTCGATTTCTGATTTTTTCCCGGGATTGTCACCGAGCTGAAGAGAGTCCTATCACCACCTGTCTGTACCCGTCATGACACCTGTCCTTCCACCTCGATAACAAGCACACCTGTAGCTGATAGCATGTTATATGTATAAATATCGTGTCAAGAGTTGAAACTATCGAAGAGCATCATCAATTTTGATGAAATTTATATTCTTACGGAAAATCAGACCGGTGAATACATATAATATTGTGTACACCTCAGCTGACTCCCACCAGCAATAACCCGGTGTAACTCTGACCTAACCTAACTTAACTTAACCAGACAACACTTCATCTGAATTTTACTACGCACTTCCTTTTCACTGAATGACGCAACAAACGGCATAGTTCACGAGTTACTTACATTTTTCGTAACTGTTTGACGTAAAAAGAAAGGCTCTTCATGCTGAGGAAAACTCTGTTGCTTAATCAGTTATAACAGGTATTTTTGATTGATTTGTTTTGCTGGTCGTCAACACCTGCGTCATTAAGACTGTTAACAGGTATATTTATCCTACAGTGCAGTATAAAACGCAATAAATAAATACAATAAATATATAAATGTATAATTATAGATAAATGAATAAATAAATAAATAAATATATTAGCAGGTAACACGTTATGGACACAGCCTTGACACAGAGAGCGAGGCGTCGCGCCGCCCAGGTGACAGGTGGTCCAACAACAATTGCAAGCCGCATCACCACCAACAAAAGTTACGCCGCGAGTCACATTTCCGCCGAAAATTTCTTTCCGGAACATAATTTTCGTGAATACATTATCATTACCGTGGGAGTCGAAGCTTACTCACGCCGATGACGCCATACCCCGACCTTCAGAGTCACGGACTCTTAACCTCCAATCATTATTCGATTCCCTCTATTTTCCCACCAACTGTTAGCCTGAACGAGAATCTACGCTGAAAGTTTCAACCAATCACAGCCGCGGTAATTCTGACTGGGCCGTGATCTGCCAACCAGAGGACCCGTTACATAGCGGCGACCTTGACTCTCGTTACCCAGATTACCTGCTTTTGTCTCATCTCACTCGAGCGTAGATGATAACATCAGCACGGAAGTCTGCCAACCATCGCGGAACCACAAGAATGGCTCAACAGGTGGTGGAGGCCGACACCTCGCGTGGATGATGATGATGTATAGAGTCCGCCAGGGATAAATATAAACACAATTCTAAGGGAGTGATTGACCTGGGAGTGAAGAAGGACGCGAGAATAAAATGCTGGAAGGCGGATCAGTCATAGAGACGAAATAATTTGGCTGAACTTGAAGCTTTTCAAGGTAAGACAGGTGATGCCACCCAGGTACCTCACCAGCTGCACCAGGTACCCTACAGATGCACCAGGAACCTCAACACAGGTGCACCACACACTCCTGTAATCATAATTATTTCCAGTACATGGGTTTAATTGTTTCGTATTTCATATAGGAATGACACGATGATGAGGCTCGCAGCTTCGTTAGACTTAAGTAGATATGAAAAGAATTTCCGGTGGTGGTGAGGTTCTACTTGTCTGCCCCTGTTCTCAGCGGACACAAACACAGTACACTGACCACTAATGATCATAGTGTTTAGTAACAGTCGGCGAGGTTCCTAATAATGGACTGTGAAGACTAACACACTAACAACACTACGAGGAAACTTATTCGTTCTTGTATCGTTTCCTTTCCTTTCCCTCCTGTGCCGTCCACTTGCCCGTCTCCTACACAGCCAAGTTCTTCAACACACTCAGGACATATTAGTGGTGTAGCAATACCCCATGTCCCACAATTTGCCTAAAAATATATAGAAATTTGTTCCCTGTGTTCCTCGTTCTAGGAATGTTGAAGACGTTAGAAAGTGAGTCAAGTGATAGAATGTTATTCATTATTCCCCATTGAACCTTAAACATTTAAAGTCGTGTAAACGTTTGATAAGTACAGGCAATTAACAGGTTTTAAGAATCTAAATAAAAGATACGCTCATTTAAGTATCAAAAATATATATTTTTCCTTTTCCGCTTGTTACCAGTTTTCTTACGTCAAGTGAACGAACATCATCATAATCTGGCCCTTAACCAATACAGTAAGTAGTCCAGTTCAAATATTTATTTAGTTACTCCTATAATGAGAACTTTAAAATAGAAAATGAAACTAAATCTATGTCAAAGAAAACAATAATATTCTACCGCTAACCCAATCAGATATAAATATTTTCCCGCCGAGATATATTACCAGTTATTTCAGTGGCAATTGAATTTGTATAAGACTCATACTTATCTCTAAGCGCTGAAACAATAACTCAAGGTAATGGCGGAGCAGACGGTTAGTACCAGAAGGAGTTTCTGGAATTTCACCATTGTTTCTGTAGGTACTATTTGCATGATACTAAACACGAAAATGGAAACGATAATGTACAGAACCAACAGAATTTGACCTAACCAACTTAACGCTACCGAACTTCGTAACTGACTCCCGGTATATTAAGCAGAAATAACTTATTTTGATATCCGGTACCAATGAAAACAGCATTTTTGAAGCGTCACTGCGTAATTTAACTTCGCTGCTTCTATAAAATGTAGATTCAACCATACACAATCTATTTGCTCATAATCGCTTTCTTTTGCAATGGAACACCTTACTTAGAACATTAATTCTTCCCTTTCTCATCCTATAGTAACTTTGGTATTTTCATCTGGCTAGCGGTAGACGATTACATTCAGCTAAGGAAACCCCGTCGGTATTGTATGTCAAAGTGTTATTCCGCATTGTAATCTCTCCCTACTGATATGCACCTTCCATCCTCATCCCTAGTAACCCCCCCCCCCTCCCTCCCCGCAGGAAGACACAGTCGCCGACACGCCCCTCACCTCTCCCTCCCGCTCACTAGCGAATGCCTGGAATTCACACTTCAGAGTTTGGGGCTCACACTTCAGGGAGAGAGAGGATTGGCAACGCTAAGTGGTAAACGCGGAAGTGGAGCTCACTGTACAGTCTAGAACAAAAGTTGCGAACAGCGACACGGAACCTACACTAATGTCAGACTAACACTGTGCATTCTCTTCATTAATCAAGAAGTTATTGATGTGACATGACAATAATGATGTACAAACAATCTACTTAACTATTTATTATAAGACCGACTTTACCGGTGACTCATATTTTCACATATAACGAGACACGAAAATTGGTTTGTAATTATAAACGAGCAAAGCAACATTCGATAACGGCTAGTCAAGTATTCTGTTTTGTTGGTTCATGACGCCCACGTAGACGCTCTTGAGAATCAATTATTTACTGGCTTACATAAGCGGGTGTCACAATGGGCAGATTTCCTCATTTCCCAATTGTGTATATATATATATATATATATATATATATATATAATATATATATATATATATATATATATATATATATATATATATATATATATATATATATTGTAATAAAGTTTGCTAGACTTGTTTCATCATAGACTAATGAAGAAAATGTTGTGTACATCAACATACTAAAATACGATATTACAGTTTGTCTTTTTAGTTATTTTTTTTTTAAGAGAAGAAGTGGCTTGAGTGTGTTTATATTTGTCACGGAATGGAAGAGACGGAGCTTTTGTCTTCTTGCAACTTTTCAAGTAATTTGTACCATAATGGAAGATTTTCATTGTCCACATTTATTGTACAAATATTTTTTATGACTGAGTAAACTTGCAGATAGACCTTAATAATGTGGTATAGCCGTAGATATCCGTCAGTAATGAAAGCCAAATACGAGGTCAAATGAACATTTTTGCCTAGACTTCGCCATATTGAACCAATAGCCTGCGCCTTGGTATGGCTAAGACCAAGTTATAACAAGCTATTCTGCCAGGTATCCAAGAAGTACCCATGACTCATACTTAAATATTACCAAACTCAATCTAAGTTCATCAAACCCAATAAAGAAGGGGGTAAAAATTAACAGTGGTATAGCATTTTCTTTTTGTATAATTTTTTTTTCATAGGTTTTTTTATCTGATACATTCAGTAATGATTTTTCGCTGCACAATTAGTGAAATGTATCTTACCCTAACTAACCTAACGTTACCCTACCTAACCTAACCTAACCTAAGCTAAGAAGGCCGCAACGTAAATGACAAACAATTAAGTTCTCTAGAAAAAATTCTATGACTTTGAAAAAAAAATACATTTGCAGAGATAACAAACTTTTTATATCATTTCTCCAACATATGTATAAATCTGTTGATATATAAACGTAACTTAAGATGCCACTATTATGCATTTTAACCTTTGATTAATTATCTCAGCAAATGGCTTATAAAAAGGTAAGGTTAGGCTTGGTTAGGAAGGTATGTTAAGGTTAGGTAGGGTAAGATAAGGTTTGGTAAAGGTTAGGTCCTTAAGTATTACTGAAAAACATAATTCCATCTTTACCAATGACGCTTGCAGTACGTCTAGCAGCTCTATGTGTTTTGATACTGGTTGTATAGTCGAGAACAAGTGATCGTGGGCCCTTCGTGCCCGGTGGCGAGCCAGGTGGTACAGTATACCAAGGCGTGAAAGTTCAAACGCTCGTGCTTGGCTAGAGCGCAACCGCCGTCCGAATGACAGCGTACAGAGACATCGTTTTCCAGATGGTCCTGGTTGTTATAATCATGGTCCTGGTTGTTATAATCATGGTCCTGGTTGTTATAATCATGGTCCTGGTTGTTATAATCATGGTCCTGGTTGTTATAATCATGGTCCTGGTTGTTATAATCATGGTCGTGGTTGTTATAATCATGGTCGTGGTCGTGATACTTACAGTATCTAATATACTATAAGAAGGAATAGAATAAAGGTTAGAATAATTAGTTAAATAAATATTCGCCATAAGGAGAGGTTAAAATCATAAAAAAAAAAATTATGAATCACCGATGATCATTCCGAGATATATTATATTATGAAGAGAAGTAACCTTGATTCTGGTTAGATTAGTCACCATCTGCTTAAGTCATCACCTGTGTTAAGTCATTATAGTCATCATCTACGTCAGTCAGTCTTAAGCCTATCTCACATGACTGACCGACCATCGATGTTCTTTCCGCGAGGGTGTTAGTTTTCAATGCGTCTTATAATTCGTCTTATTATTTACGCTGGTGGATGTAAGACCTTCTACCCTCACTGACGCAGCTTTGGTCAATTTGGTGTTATTCTTGTTTATAAATGCCTTCTAATCTGTCTCAAATCTGTCCGTCCTGTCTATTGCCATCCCAACTGTCTGTTCGTCTGCGTGGTGTTTGAATGTAAGCCCGTCTGTACGCTTTGTGTCGTCAAATCTGTCTGTCTTATCCGTTCTTGGCGTGTGTCTGCCTGTTTGTCTAATGTGAACCAGTCAGTCAGCTGTCTGTCTGTCATGTTAGTTGCCATATTGTCTATTTGTGCCTGAATGAATCGGTCTATTTTTGTCAACCTCCTGTATGTTTCACTGTCTATATTCACCCTGTGTCTATTGTAGTCATCTTCTCCATGCATTCCTGTTATTATCTTTTTATCTCTTCTCTTTTTCCATGTACAGTCACCCACAAGACTAAGTATACACTGTAGCTGTAAGGTCGTCTGGTAAAGTTGAAACTGTGCATCCAGACGCATGATGAAACTCAGCTCCCCCACCTGTTATCTCCAACTATTTTCTGTTTCCCCCTTCTTTATTCTTCTATTTACTCATCTTCCTTCCTTTACTAATCCAAACATTAAAAATAAAAAAGTAGGCTAAGAAAAAATGTGGGGGGAGGAGGAGGAGGGAGCCGTACGATAACTGCAATCATCCGGCAGGCAGACAGCGACATCTTTTGCCAGCGTAAATAAAATGGTTAATTAATGCCTTCCTAAAGAAACCATCGATATGGTACCAGGTTTGTTCCACTCTACGAATTTTTTGCGATTTTTCCACCAAGTTTGATGAAAAGCGATTGTGCCGTTTCGGCTGCCCAGAACAGACACACACACGGCTAGTCCTATAGTATATTAGAAACGACCTTATTTCCGCCTTGCAATAGTTTACGAAGACTCAAAAGTCACGGTAAGTTATGAAAGAAAGTCAGCCATTTTAAATCGAGTTGTGGACTTCCTAAGTCTTCAGTGAATCACCACCACAAGAGTTTATGAACTTTTAAGCACTTACGATGATCGTATCTCGTTAGTGAATCTGGGCCCAGGTCAAAAGGCATTACGGCTGGTGAGAATACTGCTGTTCCTACCAGAAAGCAGCTTCAAATGTGAGTAGTTGGCAGGCAAGAGGACGTCTTTCTCTCTGCTCGGAAGGGAAGTTTAACCCAATTAAAGACAATGTTAGTGTGTTTAATCTAATTTATTATGAGTACTTCCTCCTCGCTGAAATTTGATTGCCTCTTCCTTGCTGTAGGTCCTTCCATCTTTTGTTTACAAACAAACTACTATCACGTGCGTCGATCTCAGCTGATTTCTCCTTCTCATGTGCTTGCTTGACGATTTTGTTAACTGAGCGACGATTGGCCAACTAGCTGAATGTACAGTGGAAACACTAGAGTTACAGACTGCTTATGGACCCATAATTAAATTTTGAGTATGAAATTTACGGGACTGTAAGCAGTCTGTAAGTTACTGTACTGTATGTCTGCTACTGTATGTAACTGATGAGGCGTTTTGAGTATGTGGCCCCTAGACGGTAAATGCTAATGTGGTAGGGACCGAAGTTTATTGACGTAGAACTGAGAAATGAGATCGGATAATGGCCGAAATTTTGCCCAGTGTGATCGTCCCTATACAGAGTCAGTCACTCATAGACTGTCTTTACGTGTCACAGACGGACTGAAATTTCAAAACCTCTGTGTCAGCCAAGAGGGCCTAGTATATGTCACAAACTGCACCTCACGTCGTCAGCCACGGCAGCCTAGCGTAATTTATAACAAATAAATTAAGATAAAATAAATATATCGCCTTTTCATCGTGATATTTATAAACCAGACAGGAACTATCATACTACAGACAGATATAGTTACGTCCTGATCAGCGACACCAAGTGACAGAGTGAAGATGACAGGTAAATAGTCACTGTACCATATAAGAGGTGGTCCCCTATCCTGTGAACGTTGGTTAGTGCCCGGGACGCCCCCAGTCCACCCGGGTGTGAATGGATACGTCTAGTACCTGTACCGACAGACAATGACTAACCCTTGACACAACCCTAACACACTATTAGCTTAGCTAGGCGGTCAGCCCGCCCTCTCTTACCTCCTCCTAAATTTCTTCAATTTCCGAACTATAACTTCCTTCCCCTACCTCTAATCTTCTTTCACCTCTCCTTTCTCTACAAAAAAAAAAAAAAAATGGATACGTAACTCTACAGCTGGCGGCGAGTGTAGTGCCTGCCTGTTTTACCTTTTTTCAATGTACAATTTTTATATGACTTGAGGCGTACACTTGATTGCAGCATAATTATGATCGACATAACGAGGTGGACGGTGTAATGAAGCCTCGCTATATAATATGCTGAGGTGGGCGCTCATGTGATGTATTATAGATGGTCATTATTATTAGGTCCAGGAATGTCTGTCGTCACTATAATGAGGTCTCTGTGCCTCCCTGTTCTTGTATAATTGTTCCTAAGTTAATGATGAGGTATGAACTGTCCATCTATAATCCCCCGACGCTGCTAACCCATAATCAGAAATGTAATGCTGTGATTTTTTGTATCAATATTTATTTAGTTATTGAGGCAAGGAAAAATTTATTGCCTTCTACAGATCCCATTAACTCCATGTGAATACACTCGTCTGAAGTTAACCAAATAAATTAAGTTTACGAGGCACCCAGAGACCCACCTTCACTGAACACTGTCTCGTTACATTAGTTGTGATCCACTTAGTTTACCTTACCTTACCTTTAAACCGAGGCAGCTAAGGTTAATTATAACTCTTAATAAATTCACTGGAAGAATAACATAGCCAGGGACACTTACCTTGTGTAGAGAGGTCGTCCGTCCGGTGCTTGAGGGTGAATATTAAACACATATCTCCTCAGTTTCTCTTGTGACCTCAGCTGCACCACACGAGCACCAGTAACTGACCTGAGGAGCCAGAGAGACTTGTCATGTAATGGGCCCGTCTCATCAGCAGAACATATTATATAAATGGGTCAGTACATCTGATATTATATTCAGATTCACCACCCTGTAACTTTCCACTGTCTATGAGTAAGACATGAGATGGACACGTGAGCGGGCAACTCACCCAAGAGGGCGAGACCCATAGCTCAGCATTTCTGTAAACCCGCACTGCGATGTCCTCACAGTCAGTCGCTCACATCAACTCATATCGTAAGGACGTGACCTAACGTTTATAATACATAAACGCCGTCCCTTTCTCATTCACTCCTAAACAGTGGAACTTACGGTCGATCTACACTCAGGAATTATATATACAACCCTTTTATAATAAAACAAAGGAACTACCGTTTGGGTTTCGTTACTTAAAACCCAAATATAAATATATGTGAACGGCCTGGTTAATTGCACAAGCAGCCGATTCAGTCACACACCTAGAGAAATATGATAACGCACGCAGGAATGATGACCCACAGAGCCAAAATTAATGTAAATATTTCAATTTGGTGTATTTTTTTTGTCACCGTCCTTAACGTTATAACCTTATATCATATGGTGAGGTTTAAACAAATCATCAGGCACCATTTGTTATTTTCAGACATCATCGTAAGTCACCATCATCCTCACAAAGAACGTTATTTCTGCCCTCATGAATTAGTCTCACTCCAAAATGTATCTGTACACAGTGATCCGATGTGTCAAAATGAACATTGTGACTCCTGTTGTCTCGGTAGGGTTGTCAAAATCCTTCGTCCGTTGTGTCAGTGTCTCACACAAAATCGTAAAGAAATTCTTTGGAGCGAGAACAGTCACAGAGTCACGTGTCACTTAGTTTCACTCTCAGTAAATAATGTAGAACAAGCGCTTATTGACCCAGCCACACCCTGAGTTGTTGAGATGCAGTAAAATGTTTAATGTATCAATAACATTAACATGGGTTATAAGAACTAGTTGTCATGTTTGTAAATCAGCTATTCATAGTCCAATGACTGAGTAACACGCAAATTACTTTCCCAGAAATATTAAGTTGAGGTGACACTCATTCTTTAGCATACTCACTCAACAACCACGTAACATACGTCAGTGTCGTACTCTGGTCCTGGGAAGATGAAAGAAGAAAAAAACTCACCAACTGATGTATAGTAATCATTAAAGAACAAAACATAACGATATAGCTGTGTAACTTACTGCACTAAACATCGTTCATTATCTGAATGATATAATTGTAATCTTATAATTATATTCGATTTACAAGTATTCTCAACAAATATCTTTTACTGTACATTAATAACTTTTGGCACATATCGCTGACGCCCCCTCCGCCTCGGCCCCTGCGTGGCGTGTTATCGATCAACATATACAGTAGGAGGCGATTAGGGCCGTGGGAACTATCAGTCGGGGACCCCACTTCTTCAGCGACGGCGGCACAAGAGACGACTCCCACCCCCCCGCTAGTTCCCCACCTCGTTGACTCCTGACCTTCGTTCCCCTCCCTCCCTTTACCCTGCAGCTGACCCCGTGACCTCGGAGAGTCAAACTATCATTCTAAGGTCACCCTTCACTCAATTTTGATGATATGTTTTACCACAAAGTTTAAAAGTGCAAGAGTTTAAAACTTCCTTATACCACGAGTAAATATTAGGAAATTATTGAAATCTTATGTAAAGAGATATCAAATGAAGTAATAATAGTACAATAAACGTCTTTACTCTGATGACAACACCGGAAAAAAAATTGAAGACAACATGGCGACGCAGAACAACTCTCACTATATAAACAATAACATAGCAGTCACAGGTCGTCACTTCACCTCTGTTCAGTCCACCTTGTCCACCGGTCCCACCTCCCTGGCTCACCACCACCACCAAGCCACAAGACACACGCCGAAGACCAAGGTGATGGAGTCACCGAAGGATACCATTGTGGAGTTCTGTGAGGAGACGTCCTTCCATGGTATCAAGTACTTCGTCAGGAAGGACTTCTCAGTAATCAAACGGTGAGTCTTTGGTATACTCTGAGGGTCGCAAGTTTGCTCCCGGGGCACACACAGTTGACCCAGTTATAAATGTTGACATTCAGACTGTTACAAACAGCCATACGTAATAAACGCTAAAAGATTTGGCCAAACTGATATTAGCCTCAGATTCTTGGCATCCTCACTCACTTCATATTAAGGTAGTTAATCTTTAGGTGAAATAACCACACTCCCCCATCCCCACCCAAACCACACCACACCACCCCACACACAACCCACATTCCCACCCCCCATTTAATAACACCCCACCAATTGGGTTATGGTGGAGTTAGATAGTTAGCATAGGGAATAGGGGAGCGTTCAAGGGTATATTTCATGTTCCTAGGCTTCCCTGAACATGATCCCTGGGTCGATGTACTCAAGAAACTTCGAAAGGGGCGGAGGCAAATTAAGCGTCATAAATCATCCAGTGTTTTAAGTTGACTAATTTGTTCATGACATTTATCAAGAGTGAAATAATCGATTCCAGTACAATTTTAAGCTAATGTAAATGTGACGTCATCTGCCCCTCCCTCCCTTCTACCCTTCCTCTCTCTGTCCCTCCCTCACCCCCTCCCCCAGTACCTATGTGCGTCATGAAGTTGATTGATGCACGAGGCCAACCCTTCCCCCCTATTCACCCCCCCTACCACCATACCCCCCAACTCCCTTCCCATGATATTTTACCAATTCGAGTTACAAAGTATGTTAGACTCCCAGGATTATCATTATTTTTTTTTACGGGGAATAGCCCACCCGGGCACAGATCATCGACCCACAACGGAGCCTAGAGGGCGAAAAAATAAGATTAGAAAGAAAAAAGAAAAAAAAAGTTATATTAATCTACACCACGAAGATGACGGAAAACTAGCTTTTTGAAGTGAGACAGATTGTATGAGTATAGAAACACAGAAGAAGGCAGAGCACTCCACAGTTTGGCTGTGTGAGGAAAGAAGGATGTACTATAACGGGTTATTCTAGTGTGACCGACATCCACACAGAAACGATGGGCAAGACGAGCGTTAAGAGCTCACGGCCTTGCCGGTGGTACGCAGGATGCCAAATCTACTGAACATTGCCCGTTAAAGTACCTGTAAAAGAGAGCGCGAAGCAACATTGCGCCGAAGAGAAAAGGAAGAGAGATTATCAACTAATGGAGGAGAGTTAATAATACGAAATGCCTTTGATTCCACGCTATGTAACAGTTAGACAGAAGAAAAGCCACCCCAAATATGAGAGCAGTACTCCAAGTTAGGATGAGTGAATCCCTTATATAATAGAAGCAACTGCTCAGGAGTGAAGTAGCTACGGCATCTGTACAGCATTCCCAGCTTTCGGGAGGCAGCTTTAGCTCTGTTGAGGATTTGTGGCTTCCATGACATGTTACAGGAAATGGTGAGGCCTAATATATCTATTTTAGAATTTGGCAGAATGATTGGGTCCTGAAATGTGATTGGTGGGAGATCATCTAATTTGGAAAGTGTAATTGGTATATACTGAGTTTTATTACTATTGAATTTAACCAAGTTTCTACCTCCCCATTCGGAGACGTTGCACAGATCCGCATTGATAGATGTAATGATATCAGCTCTAAAAACAGATCTAGTTTGAGAATTAGGGGAAAGGGAAAAATGTGAAGAAGAGTGAAGAGTAGAATCATCAGCGTGAGAATGGATAGAATTAGTCGTAGTGTGAAGTAAATCATTGATAAAAAGAAGGAAGAGAATAGGTGAAAGAACAGAACCCTGTGGGACACCACTGTTGGTAGAGAAAGAGCGAGAGGTCGATCCCTCGACATCAACTGCCATGGATAGGTTCACAAGGAAGCTAGAAATTAGAGAACAAAGTGGTGGGGAGAAACCATAAGAGGGAAGTTTAGAGAGCAAAGACTTGAGCCATACCTTGTCAAATGCTTTGGAGATGTCGAGGGCCACGACAAAAGTTCTCCCATAATCCCTAAGAGAGGATGACCAAAGATGGGTGCAGTAGGAGAGCAGATCACCAGTATACCTCGCCTGGCGAAGGCCTTACTGGTGATCCGACAAAAGAGAAAGGCGTTCAAGGTGACGGAGAAAATGGGAGTTCAAGAGAGTTTCGAAAATTTTAGAGAAGGATGAAGTTAGGTCAATGGGGCGATAGTTGGAGGGATTAGAATGGTCACCCTTCTTCGGGATGGGCTGAACCAAGGCATGCTTCCAATAAGAAGGAAAAGTTGGGGTTTTGAGACAAAGGCGAAAGAGGCGAGCAAGCACAGGGCCCAGAACTTCAGCACACTCCCTAAGAACTCGAGGGGGTATTCCGTCCGGTCCATGTGCCTTACTCACATCCAACCTGGATAACACACCAGCAACCCTACGAGTAGAGATTATAGGAAAGTGCATAGGTTCAGTAGGAGGAGCAGGGGTAGGAGGGATAGAGTTGGAATCGTCTAAGGTAGAGTTAGAGGAAGAAAGTGCCAAAGAGATTGGCTTTATCAGGGGGAGAGTTGGCTATAGAGTTATCAGGTCGGAAAAGAGGAGGAAAAAAGGGAGTGCAGAAGTTATCACAGATGTTTTTGTTAAGGACCAGAAGGATTTACTGGAAGTAGCGATGAAACCATGATTGTAAAGTGAAAGTTTTGGTAGAAGATGGGATAAATGCACTCATACCACCCTGTATGACCCCAGCAATGCTGTCAGCACATACCGAGGCGTCCCGAGTGGAAAAGCAACATTCATCCCAAGGAAAGTCGGAGAAGAATTGTCGCAAGGACTACCAGTTTGCCCTCCAATAATGCCATAGTTGGCGGTTAGAGTGGGGGGTGGGGGAGGTGGTCGTCCCCAGTTTGATTTAATAGAAATAAGATTGTGATCAGAAAACCCAAAGGGGACAGAAATTGAGTATGAATAGTGTGAAGGGTTAGAGGTAAAACAAAGATCAAGAGTGTCATTAAGTTGGCCGTGTCGATCAGGAATGCATGAAGTGTGTTTAATTATTTGTTCCAAAACAGTAAGTAAGGAAAAAGAGAGTGCCTCAGCTCCACCTGGGTCATCCCTTGCAGAGCCAAGCCACTCTCTGTGATGTACATTGAAATCCCCCAGGTAGAGGATCTCGGTGTTGGGGTGTGTGGATAGCAACGACTCATGGCAAGAAGTGAGATAGTCAAAGAGTTCGAAATAGTTGGTCGAGTTGGGAGAACAGTATAGGAAACAAAGAAAAATAGTCATAGTTAGTAGAGATGCCATCATAAAGGGGTGATTCAAGATCCGTGAGTCGAGTTATAGGTGTACGTGTGTAGAAGTAGGCGCATACACCTCCCTTAGAACGCAAAGAGGTATAAAGGTTGTAGTTGGAGACTTGAAAAGGTTAGGTGAAGCTGCTTTGGTCAGTTGGAGTTCAGATAGTAGTAATAGGTCGGGGGAAGAGGTTAATAGATGGCGCTCCACAGAAGGAAAATTGGATCTCAGGCCGTGAATGTTGGAAAAATGAAGCGTGAAAAAAGCCGATCCTCCAGCAACCGCGGTGACGTCAGTTGAGGCCCCAGTAGTTTGATGATGATCAGGTCGGCCCTGGGGTCCACAACCTTCCCGACCAGTGGGACCCATCCGAGAAGGTTGCGCTTTAATATTATTGTCAACTGATAACATAGGAGGGAAAAGATTAGAGAGAATAGAGCAGATCAAAAGTGAGAAAGGTTATATTTGTTGTGTTTTCAAAAGTAAGAAAGACAATTGAGACCCTACAATTGTGTGTAAATGAGACAGAAAGTCAGATGAGCAACCTGGGACATAAGAACATAGAAAATAAGGAGTCTGCAATAGGCCGGTTGGCCTGTGCATGGCATCTCCTGTCGAGAGTTACTACCACTCTCTATCATCCACGAATCTATCTAGCCTCATTTTACAACTTTCCAGCTAAGCTAAGCTAAGCTAAGCTTGTTCTACTCGTCCACCACCCTATTTGTGAACCAGTTCCTTCCTATCTCCCTCCTAAACCTAAACTTATCCAACTTAAATCCGTTGCTCCGAGTCCTATCCTGCTCGGATATTATAAGAACTTTATCTATATCTCTTTTATTGATTCCCTTCACCCACTTAAATACTTCTGTCATATCTCCCCGCACTCTTCGTCTTTCTAGGGAATGCAAGTTTAGTTTCTTTAATCTATCTTGATATGGAAGGTTTCTAAGTCCTGGAATCATTTTCATTATTCTTCGCTGCACCGACTCCAGTGAATTGATATCCATTCTATAATAAGGGCACCAGAACTGAACTGCATGATCGAGGTGCGGCCTGACTAGCGCAAGATATATTTGCAATAAGAGCTCTGCACTCCTATTACTTACACTTCTAGATATAAAACCTAATATTCTGTTTGCCTTATTTCGAACATTAACGCACTGTTTTCTAGGCCGTAGGACCAGGCTTACAAGTACCCCTAAGTCTCTTTCACAAGTCGACTTCTCTAGGTTGATGTTGTTAAGGCTGTATACATCGACAGTATTTGTTCTTCCAATATTAAGTACGCTGCACTTGCTGGTGTTGAATTTATTTGCCATTTTCTGACCACTCCTGCAGTTTATTTAAATCCTCCTGCAGTGCATTTGCATCCTGCCCTGAATTAATCTGCCGCCCTATTTTGGTGTCATCTGCAAACTTGCTTATGTCACTGCTGATCCCAGTATCTAGATCGTTTATGTACATTATGAAAATTAATGGGCCCAGTACTGACTCCCGGGGAACCCCAATGGTTACACAGCCCCACTCAGATTTAACACCATCTACGCTGACCATCTGTGATCTATCGGTGAGCCATAATTTTATCCAGTTTAAAACTTTCCCCTCGATACCATGAGCCTTAACTTTTCTTTGAAGCCTGTGATGCGGTACTCGTCAAACGCTTTACTAAAGTCTAAGTAAATAACATCGTAATTTTCGTCATTATCTACTACCTCGAAGACTTTCCTAAAATAGTCAGCAGATTTGGTAGACTTGTTCACAATTTTCGTGATGCCATATAGCAGCAGGATCTACCATTAGACATACATTAGGCTTAGGTTAGGTTAGGTTAAGTTAGGTTTGGTTAGGTTAGTTTAGTTTAGGTTGTATCTTGCTCTCCTGCTTTACCATTAACTCCCGTAGTTTCGCGTAACAGAGGACGTAATTATCCAAGTCGTTATCGCATCTGAGGAATGGCTACAGCGCCCGCCTAAATGTCCCTGTAAATGGGTATGCACTATTGGCCATGCTGCCTCCTTGTGCATCGAGGGCTTGGTACACAGTGTCCCAACGGGTCATGGCCAAAGTATCATCGTGTTGTTCATGATTATATTTATTCGTCTCCTCTTCTCCCGGAATGTACTCACCCATCTGTCTAATCTTAATAAGTGTTATACAAACTTTTCACTTATAAAGGCGTAGTAAATGATTCATACAAGGATGATAAAAACCTTCTACTTATACTTAAAAAACATGGTAAAAGTTTACTACTAAAAGAGGGCGATAAATTTTTCCCAATTTGACGTAATGGAACCAAACACAAATTGTTTTTTTACAAGTTACTCTTATCGAGGCTGCTACTTATCGCCCCGCGGTCAATATTGTAGGTAAAAACATGATGAACAACCAGCACATGACAAGGCAAACTAATAATGGAGAGAATTCTTTACCACAGTACCTCTTAAGCCACGTACTGTACACCTGGTGATATATAATGTATATAAACTTGATCTGACGCCCATATATAGTACACCATGAGTTATATACTGTACTATATAGTTGAAATAAGGGAAATAGAGTTGAGTTGGGTAAAATAAAGTAAAATTTGATTAGGTTAAGTTAGGTTCGGTTAGGTTAGGTTAAATGTGCTAAAGAAGATTGACTATTGAGCAAGAGATCTGATTAGATTAACAGGAGTGTATCTTACCTGTAAACTCAACTCAACAACAGCGACTATAATTATCGACGTAAGTAACACCTTCATGTTTATCAATAAGACATTATAGAGGGGACGAGAAAAACATCTATTTGCTGTATTACTTTTTCCTATCTTCTTTTCAACACCTGGTATAATTAATGAGACGCGGAGCCAAAAGGTGAATTCATTTTATTAGACCACCTGTAGGAGTTGTAAACAAGAGGGGGGTTGGGGGGGTGGGGAGGAAGGAGAGGGGTGGGGTGGGGGAAGGAGAGGGGTGGGGTGGGGGAAGGAGAGGGGTGGGGTGGGGGAAGGAGAGGTGTGGGGATTAAGAGAGGCGTAGGGAGGGGTAGGGGAGGAGGAAGAAGAGGAGGAGTGGGGGAATGAAGAGAAAGAAGAGGGATGGTGGAGAGTGATCTTTGTAGCGCTAACAATATACTGTAATTTACACAGTCAGGTAAACATGGACTTATCAGGTGAGGCTTCAGAGTCTTAATGAGTTTTTATCTCACCTGTGCACCTGAGTGATTCCATGTAACAAATAATCCGTTCCTTTGTTAATCGTTAGCATATACACTCCCTAGACAAGTATAGCTTACCGACACACACACACACACACACACGCACACACGCACATGCACGCAAAAAGTCAATATTCTATCAAGCCTTTAAGCTGTATAGATTCGGTTTTAAGTCAATCACAACACTCGCCACTAAGTACAACTGCCTCACACTGAGTACCATAATCATACTCTGACAAGTCCTCGTACCAGAGTCCAATAAAAGACTTATATAAGACTTATAAGTGAATTAAAATTATAATAACGCCGTAACTACTAAGACTGGTTGGTAATTTCACTCACCAGTATAATAACTTCAATGTAATTATTGAACTTACCGCCTATTAAACTAATCGACTCACTGTAGATCGCTCTTACTATTATAACACAAACAAACAAAACGTATGTTCGTTCGTGCATTACTAACGCTAAGAGTCAACACCACACCTACTGCCACTTGTACGATGATATATGAAAGATTTAACATAATATCAGCTAATTACCGTAACAGTAAGAGGTGCGGTGGGCCAGTGGATACAGCGCTCAACTCTTCTAAGTGCTGTTGGTTCGATCCAAGGATATATATATATATATATATATATATATATATATATATATATATATATATATATATATATATATATATATATATATTTAACTTTATTTTTTATTGATATTTTTTTTTTTGGGGGGGGGTGGGGGTGCCCAGCAGGAGCCAAGCCCTAGCTAATAGTAATGGTGTAGTGGATATAGTGTAGTTAATAGTGTAGTGGAAATAGTGTAGCTAATAGTGTAGTGGAAATAGTGTAGTGGAAATAGTGTAGGTAATAGTGTAGTGGATATAGTGTAGCTTATTGTGTAGTGGATATAGTGTAGCTAATAGGGTAGTGGATATAGTGTAGCTAATAGTGTAATGGCTATAGTGTAGGTAATAGTGTAATGGCTATAGTGTAGGTAATAGTGTAATGGCTATAGTGTAGGTAATAGTGTAATGGCTATAGTGTAGGTAATAGTGTAATGGATATAGTGTAGGTAATAGTGTAGTGGATACAGTGTAGCTTATAGTGTAGTGGATACAGTGTAGCTTATAGTGTAGTGGATACAGTGTAGCTAATAGTGTAATGGATATAGTGTAGCTTATTGTGTAGTGGATATAGTGAAGCTAATAGTGTAGTGGATATAGTGTAGTTTATTGTGTAGTGGATATAGTGTAGCTAATAGTGTAGTGGATATAGTGTAGCTTATTGTGTAGTGGATTCAGCGTATTCGAGTTAATGATGATATTTGGTAAATTGTTCCATTCATCCACTACTCTGTTTCCAAACCAGTGTTTACCTATTTCACGCCTAAATCTAAATTTGTCTAATTTAAAACCATTGTTACAAGTTCGCTCCTGGTTGGACAGTTTGAGTACCTTTGTAATGTCCCCTTTGTTTAGCCCTGCCTTCCACTTATACACCTCTATCAGGTCGCCCCTCGCTCTACGTCTCTCGAGGGAGTGCAAATTAAGATGCTTTAACCTGTCTCTATACTCAAGGTTCCTAATGCCCGGGATTAGTCTTGTCATTCTCCTCTGAATTCTTTCCAAGGATTCTATATCCATTCTGTAATTCGGTGAATAGAACTGAACTGCGTAATCCAGGTGTGGTCTCAAGAGCAAGATACAGTTTTAGGATGACCTCGCTAGTCTTGTAACTAACACTCCTTTGTATGAACCCAAGTACTTTATTTGCCTTGTTACGAGCAAAAACACATTGTTTACTTGGCGTAAGGTTCCTACTTATCATAACTCCTAAATCTCTCTCGCAGTCGGATTTCTCTATGGCATCGTTGTTCATCTGGTATCTGGTTTCCCTGTTTACATCTCCTATGCTGAGTACTTTACATTTGTCCACGTTGAATTTCATCTGCCATTTTTCAGACCATTCGAAAAATTTGTTTAGACCTTCCTGTAGTTTTGTGGAGTCCTGACGTCAGATTTAATAACACGTCCTATTTTAGTGTCATCAGCAAATTTGCTTATGTTGCTGTCTATGCCGATATCTATGTCGTTTATGTATATAATAAATAATAATGGTCCAAGTACTGAGCCTTGGGGAACTCCACTTGTGAAGTTGCTCCAATGGGACTTAGTGCCATTCATGCTCATTGCTCACTCGCTGTTTCCTGTCCTGTAACCACGCCCTAATCCATTTAAGGATATTACCTTTGATGCCATGTGCTTCTACCTTTCTAATTAGTCTTTCGTGGGGGACTCTGTCGAAGGCTTTGCTAAAGTCGAGATATACCACATCATAATTGTGCCCCTCGTCCACCGATTCGAAAATTGATGAAAAGAATGTTAATAGATTAGTTAGACATGAACGCCCGCTTGTGAAGCCATGCTGGGAATCATTGATTAATAGGTGCTTCTCAAGGTGATTTCGAATAGAGTTTGAAATGATTGCTTCCAGTAATTTGCGTACTGTTGATGTTAGACTGATTGGGCGGTAGTTAGAGGATAGTGATCTATCCCCCTTCTTGAAGATCGGTATTACATTCGCTATCCTCCAGGATTCTGGTACTACACCTGTTCTTAAGGACATGTTAAACAACTTTGCTAAGGGTATACTAAGCTCTTCCTTACATTCCTTTAATACTCTGGCAAATATCTCATCGGGACCAGGTGACTTATTAGGTTTTAGTTTGTCTATTTGCTTACTAACATCGTTACTAGTCACTACTATCTCACTTAATTTGTTTTCTTCTGTGTCTAGGTTGATCCATGTTTCAGTGAATGCAATTATATCGATTTTTTCGGTACATACCAAGGCCCTAATATCATCCATTTTGTTTCTTATACTTCTACTGTTCGCGTAGTATACATTTAAGTTACTCGTGTTCTGAGTCCTCCCCTTACTGCGTTTAGTTTTAAACTCCCTGTCTAATTTAGTTTTGTCATCATTCCTAACACTATTTCCCTGTAATCTTTCACTTTGTTTACCCGCTCCCACTGTATTCTCCTCCACCCCCGTGCTCATATGTTCTCCTAACAGTTTAAAGACTTCGATATCTTTTGAACTGCCCCCTCTAGAGCCCCAGCCAGGGTTGCTACTCCATCCCTAGACAGATGCACCCCATCCCTAGCATAAAGGTCCCTTCTGCCATAGAAGTTGTCCCAGTTGTCAATGAATGGGACTGATATTGACTTGCAATATCTGTCAAGACGGTCGTTGACACCAACTGCCCTTGACAACCATTTACTGCCAACTCTCCTTCTAGGTAATATTGTAGTGGATATAGTGTAGGTAATAGTGCAGTGGATATAGTGTAGCTAATAGTGTAGTGGATATAGTGTAGCTAATAGTGTAGTGGATATAGTGTAGGTAATAGTGTAGTGGATATAGTGTAGGTAATAGTGTAGTGGATATAGTGTAGCTAATAGTGTAGTGGATATAGTGTAGCTAATAGTGTAATGGATATAGTGTAGGTAATAGTGTAGTGGATATAGTGTAGCTAATAGTGTAGATGATAGTGTAGTGGACATAGTGTAGTGGACATAGTGTAGCTAATAGTGTAGTGGATATAGTGTAGGAGGATGTTGGGAAAGAGGTGAGAAAAAGGAGGAGGAGAGAGAGAGAGAGAGAGAGAGAGAGAGAGAGAGAGAGAGAGAGAGAGAGGATTGTGCCTTACCAATCAATAAAACCCATTTACTTCTTAACCATTAGTGAAGAACTGGCAGGAGAAAAATCTATACCGTATAAGTGTATGATAGACGCTGGCAACTAGGCGACTTACATCCACTGTTTAGGTTTTGATTCTTTAATGCTCAGTGAGTTTAAGTGAACAATTTCATTTATTTTATGGTTTGGAATTCGATGATGGCGTCAATCAGGAGAACACGGGTAGGGGGGTGGGCGAGTACACGGGTAAGGGGTCGAGTAGACGGGTAGGGGTGTCGAGCATGGCTGGGTACTAATGTGCTCTCGCCCGCTCGGTTACTGGCCAGCGTCATCTCTCTCCATGATGACAAATGTGTACATATTTTATTCACTCGTGCCGAGATAAATACACCGGTAACTGGACACTATTATAAATAGCCAATACCAACGTCAGTTTTATACATTAAGACTCAACTGTATGCTATCATAGCTATTGTAAGTTGTGTTTGGTTTAGTCGTGTGTCGGGCATCACGCGAGGAATCAATATGTCTTGTTGTTAGGAATATTTCGGAATATTTCTTTATTAGTGTGTGTGTGTGTGTGTGTGTGTGTGTTTTTATCGTAACTGTAAACTATTAACCTGACGTGAATCATTAAATATCTATTCGTAGATTTTAAAGTGTATTTTGTAATTCTTTTTTTTTCATTATTTTCTTTTTTAACATTTATATTTAATTATTTTATACCTTTACCTTATACCGTCATCTTCACACGTGTTGGTCAAGGTAAACCAAGTGGCTTACCTGTTTTATTAAATACATGTTAATTTAAAGTCTCACTTCTATTCAACTTTCAATTTCGTTACTATTGCATTTTTTGTTTTCTGATTAATTACTCTTTCTTTAACCTCGGGACATTGTCGTAAACATTCAACTAAATAATTCTTTTGAGTGAGGATATGTTTATGAGGTGAGGTGAGGCGAGGTGAGGTGAGGTGAGGTGATGTTTTATTACAGTGGTAGGGAGACTCCATCGGTGACTGTGGTCGGAGAAATCGTTCAACCTTTTTGACAGTTTCAGTATTTCATTGTTACTCTTCATGTGTGTATCAAGAGTATGAGTGCGTGGGCGTGTGACTTACGGCCAGTACACACAACACTTAATAATTTTCTTACTTTGTTTTATTTTTACCACAATCGACTAAGTATTTATATACCATTACCTGTACGACAACAACTAATAGAAGAGATTAATGAGTTGTTTGTCCTTGAGTTAGTTCTAAGAAAGTATGAAGACTTAATGCGTCACTACGATTCAATTGAGACTAATTGGCTTTTAATGACGCACCAACCAGCTCTCACTTGCTTATAGTCGTATGGTGCATTCGCTTCACTTCACCTCCCATTATATCGTGAGACGACTCTAATTCTCTTGAACTGAAAAGTATTTGGGTCAAGGTTAATTTGGTACGTTAACTCGGGATTTATTTTATTTTATTTTTATTTTATTTAGATCAGATAAATGTAGTTCCGTGTACTTGTGTTTGTTATAAAAAAAGGAAATCCCTGAAAGTAGTTGAAACAATGAGAGTGTTTACGGAAATATCACAAGGTAAAATTAGCCACTAACTCGTTCAATTTTAATCTAAACTTAACATTAATCGATTTTTATAAACCTTTCGGGGGTGTGAAGGGGGCGGGGGAAAAGGAGAATGGAGAGAGGGAAAGGGGAAGTGAGAATAAAGGGGATAGGGTGGGGTAAGGAGGGGGGGGGGGACATCTCAGCCAAGTCTACAATATGTTCCCCTATGAAATCACCCTAGCAAGTTCTCCTGAAGGTTGGTGCCTCTCTTCTTCCTCCTCCAGGTTGTTCTGGTTGCTGTGTTGGCTGGTGTCACTCATCGCGTGTTGTTATTATATCACCACCAACATCAGCGAGTTCCAGAGCTCACCCACTCTCATCTCCATCGACTCCACCACCTCCCCGATCTCTAAGGTTGATTTCCCTTCCATCACTTTCTGTAACTTCAACCACATCTTAAAGAGTCGCCATCCGCCCACCCAGGAGGATGTCGTCGGCAGGTAAGATTGATTACCTACTGATATCCCCAGCAGAACCAGCAGGTGAAGCCGAGGTCAGTAGCAGTTGAATAAGTGGTTTAAAAAAAATAAAACTAATCACTACGTTAACTATTATAAGGCAAGAAACTACAGTAGATTGTAAAAAAATTAACATAACCAACCGTGTTTCGTCTGCGAGAGAAATTCTGGAAGACGGCGGTAGGAATAAACTCCACAGAGACACACACACGAACACACAGGCAGTATGGTATGACTGCCGGCATCTGATGTTATCTTGCTTATATACTAAACACTGTCAACGGTTCAGCCAATCAGGAGTGTTCATTCATGTTAACTATCCTAAGTGCTAGTTTACTTGCAGACCAGAGTATGTGTTACCAACTGGATACCTTTCACACTCAGAATATATTCCCCCAGAGTGCCCCCCGAACAATAGATACACGCCATCAATATAGTAATTCAACTTTTGTAAATTTGCTCTCTGAAAGAACGGATTATGAAACTGTTTGTCGTGCAGTTCATCGAATACCATTACCCACAACTATTTTATATCCTTTAGTCTATTTTACTTGTAGTTATTTTGTTTACCTTATTTACTTGTGGTTTTCCTCTTTTTTTGTGTTACTGGTTGAATTAGTGAACTTTTATTAATGTTTGGTGTTTTAAAGCATTTGCATTTGGACCATTTATGTAAAATTTTAGTGTAAACTCTGTATTCGTAGCTTGTGGTCAGTTAAATATCTATCAATCTATCCATAATAGCTTGTTTGTTTTTTCTACAGAGTGAAGTACAAGGCTGACCACTGGACTACACTGACACGTGGAGTCTATCAAAATCTATTCAGCAGTGAACCTCTGAGGGAACTTGTTAACTCCAGCGTCCTGAGCCTCGACGATCAAGAAGTTCACTGTATCATTAAGGAGGTCGGTCTCTTTCTATCTCTTCTCACGGCTATTACCTGATCCATTCCTCTCCCACCCCTCCTCTCCTCGCTGGACACAATGATCGCTTCTTGTCCCACTGTAGTGAGTTAGTGACTGGGATACTACTCACCATCCCATCACAGCTGCGGGGTTCATTAACATTACTTATCGTTTGATATTGGTTTAATTCCCAATATGTACTCTCAATAATTGTTTTTTTTTTACAAGTGACCAATATTTAATATGTATTTTTTATGTATGATGTTCTATTTTATCCTCTTATTAACTCCGTAACTCAGGGGGTGAATTAATCTGATCCAGGTTAGATATTTCCGTTTCTTGATTCCAGTCTTTGGTTACGTTATCATCACACTCATTCTTATGCTTAGAGCGACAGAATATATATATTATCTCTTAAGGATCTGATGTAATATTCTTTATTTCATTTCCTACCTCGCTGGACCTAATAGTGGTTGTTTTGTTGTAGATTTTTCACTGAAACTTACGTAAGATGATAGAGCTCTTTCTCGCTATCTTTATCTGACTATCTGTCTTGTCCGTCCTTTCTCTGCTTCTCCCTTCCTCTCTGTCTCTCTCCCTCTTCATACTCTCCATCTTTCTCTTTCCTTTTCTCTTTTCTCTTTCTTCTCTCTTTTCTCTCTCTCTTTCTCCTGTCTCCTTTCTCTCCTACCCTTTGTTTCTTTGCTACCTACTACCTCTCTCACTCTCTCTCCTCTACTCCCACGGTGAACAGAGCGCCCAGCGGTGTGAGGACATGATCCTCTTCTGCCTGTGGAGCGACAGTGAGGACTGCACCAAATACGTCACCCAGGTCCCTACTACCTACGGCTTCTGCTGCATCATCAACCTCACCCAAAAGTAACTATACGAGAGAGAGAGAGAGAGAGAGAGAGAGAGAGAGAGAGAGAGAGAGAGAGAGAGAGAGAGAGAGAGAGAGAGAGAGAGAGAGAGAGATACTGGGGTGGATCAACTTCACAATAGATATATCAAAACTCACTACCATAGAATCCAACATCTATTTGATAACTAATACAAATGAAGAATTATCACGATAGTTAACAGTTCCTCGATTAATATACTGATTTCCTGTGTGACCCAGCATGATCAAGGCCACGAATCTAGACCTGTGCCCGGGTGATGTACAACGCTCAGGGCTCAAGACCACCACGACTACTAAACACACCACAGATACTACAGCAGAAGGAGGTCACAGTAACGTCGCCGTCAGTGCTGCTGGGATGGATCAAGGCCTGACGGTACTGCTTGATGCTCAGGTGGAGGAGTACTTCTACAGCACCTTCCACTCCGTTGGCTTCAAGGTTAGGACGAGAGAGAGAGAGAGAGAGAGTCTTTGTCATTGGGTGAAACATACTACAGTAACACTACATTCAGTTCATCACTAAAAGAATATCTATGGACTCAGATTTGTGGTCTTTAACACACAGTGACTCCCCCCCACCACAGATTCATCTCCAGGAACCAAACGGGCCGTCTGGTCTTGGTCCTTATAGCGTGGTCGTGTCTACTGGGAAAGAAGCCTTCATTCCTATAGAAGCTCACACTACCTTCACTACCATGGCCGCCTCACAGCTCCGTCCTGACCAGAGGAAGTGAGTAGTTAGGTTAAGTTAGGTTAGGTTAGTGATGAATAATCAATAATTGGAGTAAATAAATAAAATGGCCCTTCCACCCCCCCAAAGTAAAAAAGAATGACCCCCAAAAGGTAAAATAATGACCCCCCTCCATTACCTGTTGTTATGATGACATATTAACCTCATCACCAGGTGTTACCAGGACGGCGAACACATTTTAAAGACTTCCCCTAAAGCTTATTCGCACGAGGCGTGTATCCTGAACTTGGAAACAACTCACCTGGTGAAGGCGTGTGGCTGTAGGAAGTATCACATGCCAGGTAAGAAGGGGGGCGGGGGGGGGGGTAACGCTAATTCTAAGTGTTTCTGTATCTAACTAACCTTTTCATGTATGTATGTATGTATGTATGTATGTATGTATGTATGTATGTATGTATGTATGTCTCGACTTTAGCAAAGCTTTCGACAGAGTCCCCCACGAAAGACTACTGTAATACGAAAGGTAGAAGCACATGGCATTAAAGGTAATATTCTAAAATGGATTAGGGCGTGGTTACAGGACAGGAAACAGCGAGTAAGCATTAACGGCAGTAGTGGAGTTCCCCAAGGCTCAGTACGTGGACCATTATTATTTATTATATACATAAACGACATAGATATCGGCATAGACAGCAACATACAGGTAAGTAAATTTGCTGTTGACACTAAAATAGGACGTGTAATTAAATCTGACGAGGACTCCGCAAAACTACAGGAAGATCTAAACAAAATTTCGAATTGTCTGAAAAATGGCAGATGAAATTCAACGTGGACAAATGTAAAGTACTCAGTCTAGGAGATGTAAACAGGGAAACCAGATACCAGATGAACAACGATGCCATTGAGAAATCCGACTGCGAGAGAGATTTAGGAGTAATGATAAGTAGGAATCTTAAGCCAAGTAAACAATGTGTTTTTGCTCGTAACAAGGCTAATAAAGTACTTGGGTTCATACAAAGGAGTGTTAGTTATAAAACTAGCGAGGTCATCTTAAGATTATATCTTGCGCTTGTGAGACCTCACCTGGATTACGCAGTTCAGTTCTGGTCACCGTATTACAGAATGGATATAGAATCCTTGGAAAGAATCCAGAGGAGAATGACAAGACTAATCCCGGGCACTAGGAACCTTGAGTACAGAGACAGGTTAAAGCATCTTAATGTGCACTCCCTCAAGAGACGTAGAGCGAGGGGCGACATGGTAGAGGTGTATAAATGGAAGTCAGGGCTAAACAAAGGGGACATTACAAAGGTACTCAAACTATCCAACCAGGAGCGAAACTCGTAACAATGGTTTTAAATTAGAAAAATTTAGATTTAGGCGCAAACTAGGTAAACACTGGTTTGGAAACAGAGTAGTGGATGAGTGGAACAAGTTATCAAACATCATCATTAACTGGAATAAGCTGGATAGCTTCAAACATAGGTTGGATGCTTATATGAGCAATAAGGGTTGGGTGTAAACGGGACTGCCCAGTATGGGCCATTAGGCCCACTGCAGTTTCCTCCATTCTTATGTTCTTGTGTATGTATGTATACCTGTACACGATGCTGTTGATACTTTGATTTTTTCTCACTTTTCCCTAATGATCTTATCTTGCATTTGACAAACTATTGATCTAGTATTAGTAACGCTGTTTAATATTCTTTATTATCATGGTTTAATAACGAACTCCATTCATGGTTTATCAGGGAAATTCATGGAAAGTAATGTCGATGTTACCCCAATTCTATTTTCTCTTGATTCTTGATACTTTTTTACTTCCTCTCATCTATCATTATTTAATATCTCTCTCTCTAATATCTTCTCTTGTTTATTTCTCTGTCTCTCTCTCTCACACAGGAAGAGACGCTATCTGCTTCACCCAGGAGCAGATAGGCTGTGTGAGAAACGCTTCCAGTAAGTCAATCAGCTCTCCCCCCACTACTTACCTGTTGTTCTGTGATTCCTGATTGCCTCCGTTGGCTGTTCGATATCATTCGTCCTGTCCATTAGGGTGTGTCATACGGAGGCGAATTTTTTTTTTTTGAGTTTGAAATATCGGCCCATGGTATTAATGATGTAGTTCTATGTGCAGAATCATGTGATATCTTCAGATTTGAAAAGTTTTTATTTTTTGATAGGTAAATTTTAACTTGAAATCTTATGAAAATTCAGTATTCCCACCCTTTTACCAACACCACTAAATAGCTTATTTAAAGTAAAGTAAATGTAACAGGTTAATTTATTAGGATGAAAATGATCCAGAATAGTGAAACGAATGATTTTGACACATTTATTAAATTTAATATTTCTTTAGAAAACAAAATCATCAAATACAAAAACCGGTTTTACTACTACGACCCGGTGTTGCTGCACACCATAGAGAACATGTCTTTCTTGCTTCTGTTTCTACTCATCACCTCCCTGCTGACCACCTGAGCTCGGATGTAGCCTTCCCTCCTCTCCTGGCTGTACACGTGACTGCTGGCCTCGCTCACTTGCTGTATACAACGCTCTATACTCTGGGTGTGCGAGGGCCAGGCAGGGACATGCATGGGGTTGTCCAGGAAAGCTCTGGCTTGAACATTGGTGAGGCTGCAGGTAAGAGGGGGCTCACTGCCAGCCTGGATGTTATCCAGATCTATGAGATCAGAGAGGGTCTTGGCACCTAGATTGACTTCAGGAGTCTTCCTGACCCTGAAGGAATCATCACCAACTGATTCGTCATGCCCAGATCCTCTCATAAGTCTCATATCCAAGATCTTTTTGACTGCCACTCTTCTCTCCTCCTCATCCTTACTGCAGAGCATTGTCTGCAGAACTGCCTCGGGATGAGCATACCAGGAAGATCTCCTCACAGTCTGCTCCACAATCTGAACAACCTTCCTTGGCTGACTCCTCAGGAGCTCAAGCTGGAAGAGAACATGCCTCGGACCTTCGGAGAACGATGACTTGACCTTGGTGTTGAACCAATTTGGCAAGTAGACACTCACGATGAATTGGACAATAAGTCTCAGGTTGTGAAGCTGGTTCCCTTTCAGTTTATGATGAGCGACCCAAATTCTGCAGAACCTGAGAGCCGTTGTGAGCCACCTAGAATGTGAGACTGGACCTATCTGCAGGTAAGCAAGTCTATCAGGCATGACCCCAGTTTTGATGGCACTGCAACTCATGTAACCATAGTACTGGTCAGTACTCAGGTCGTCAATGACAGTATGTGCAAGCTCAACGAGTGGAGGGCCAACTGTGATTTTTTCAAAGCTCGGATTTATTTCTAACTCAGTGGCAGAGTCCAGCATCTTGCCAAGAGGACCAGACCATCTGTTGTTTGAAAGAGTCTTGCCATCCAGCTCCTGGATCAGATGTCTGAGTGGCAACTCGTTGGTGTGGAGGTCACAAACAATCCAGACCAGCTTCCTCCCAATCTTCCGCTCTATCCACTGTATGACCCCCCCTTGCCGCCCTGTGTTCGTGTTGGTGCTGTCCCCTCCAATGGCCTGCAGGGTCTGGTCTACGTTCCTCTCTCTGAGCCAGTTCACAATGTTATTTGCCACTATCTCAGCTGGTTTCCTGATGTCATCTTTCTCTGGAGTGAAATGCCACAAATACTTCCCTCCTGGTTCACTGCAGCAGGAGTAGTGTTCCTCCTTCACCATGGCAGGGAACAACTTGTCAGAATCTCCAACTTTCATGAACACTTTAGTGTCATCCCTTCTCCCATCAAAGAACAAACAATTGATTCCATTTTCTCTTATCCCCTTATCAAACTCCTCTTCTAGGTTACTGACAAGTTTCTCCTGAGCTCTCCTTACTTTGTTATGATCTATCACCAGGTGAACAGCATCAGGTGTTATCAAACCACCGTCAATCCAGGCAGCTGTTGCTGTCTCTGCAGTTTCTCTGAGACCAGTGTGGTGTCGCATGCTGGCCAGAGCTATGCTCGGGATATCTTTCCTATTTCGAATGTTATGCCTGGAAGGTTTGGGATCGTTATTTTCTGGGTTAGGGACAAAGTCACCATTCTCCTGGTCAGCACTCGGATCAGCCATGGGGAAGTCATTAAACTCTGAATCAGCTTGACTCCAATCATCGGCCTTTTTTACCTCACCCTGGGCCTTCTCAAGTCTCTTTTCCTCGGCAACTCTTCTCCTCTTCTGTCTCTCTGTGGCAGCCTCCTGTCTCTTGGACTCCGGAATATCTTGGCTAGAAATCATGAGAGCCCCTATACTGCCAGTCTTCTCTCTCTGTGCTTTGACAAATGCCAGTTCGATCACAGGAATCTTCAGTTCACGCTTGCAAATACAGGAGATGTGGGCCTCGGATTTACAGTCACGATCGCATCCAAACTCAGGACAGAGAACAATTGGGCACTTGCAAGTAATTATGTCAAACAACTGGTCCAGTTGCTTGGCAAAGCTGTCCTTAACTGCAAGTTTTCCTCTCCCAAGAGAGATATCTCTTGCCTTTTCCCAACTGGCTAGCAGTCTCTCACTAATCTTCTTCAGACTTGTTATGACTGGAGGCTTGAACTGAGCGTTAGCCAGAGCGTACTGTGCCAAGACAGCTTTGGTCATATCACTGGCAATGTCTTTGTTTGTGTAAGTTCTTTGGTTCTTTTCACTGATTTGCCTGATTAAAACACTGTATCTCAAAGCATCTCTCAATGTAGGCAACTCCGACTTCAGGAGCTCTCTCCCAGACCCAAGATAGTGACTGAGATGGCTGGATTTTTGGTTCCTCGTCCAGACACAAGCAACCATCGCAAATATTATCAACATATAAATGCATCAGAATCTGAAACAGAAAAAAATATTGTTAGTTGGGTTGTTAAAGAATGAAGTCAGAAAGCAATGTTCACTATTTAATTGTAATGCACTAATGCAGCTGTACGTTAGATTTTCGATAAATTTCACGCTAATATTTACCTCGCAAAAGGTTGCAAAATATTGAAACTGAAATTATTTTCTGTTTATATACACTAAAATCTACCAAAAAAGTGATGGGCCATTAGTTTTAGCTGATCTTCCCTCCTATGACACACCCTACTGTCCATAGTACCAGGGTAATACTCACTGGGTGTCATCACCTTCCTACAGGTGTCTGGCACGATAAACTACACAGGGAGGATGAAGGAAGCGAGTCATGTTATTCTCGCTGTAACACCACCACCTACCTAGCCACTCCCAGCTACGCCTCCCTACCCACGCCCTACATGGAGAAGACTACCCTGGCCCTCAAGTTCCTCTTACCGACCATTAAGGCGATGTGTCAACGTGGAATACTGAAAAAAATAGAGACGGTAAGATATTTAACATTTTTACCCCGGGCTTCAGTCTCACCTGTAATTAAGTTTGGGGATATATAAAAGAAAAAGTAGTCCCCTCATACTACAATAAATATAAATATACAAATCAAACACACAGAGTAGTCATGACAGATACATGAACTACGGTCTCAGAGCTTTGTAAACATAACCTTTGCTGTAGTGTCCATATTATCATGATTTATGGTAACATCTGAAACACGACATCACAGACAGATCTTCGGAATGGGTCTAGAGTTGATCCTTGTAACTTGAAGGACGAGGAGGACGTGGAACACTTAATGCAGACCAACACACACATCCAGACAACCATCAAGGAGTATTTAAAGTGAGTTGAAGCGACGGGAAGACTATTGATAATGTCTCTTGTATATATTTTTTGGTTCTATCTTTAGTTATATAATTCAATTAATTATTCATTTGTAACAAACCTATCCAAAACCTAACCTAACCTATTCTAACCTAACGTAATCTAACTTAACCTAACCTAACCTATTCTAACCTAACCTAACCTAACTTATTCTAACCTAACGTAATCTAACCTAACCTAACCTAACCTAACCTAACCTAACCTAATCTAATCTAACCTAACCTAACGCGCCAAAATATCCACCAGTCAGTTAAGCAAAGGATAATATTGACGTTACTAAACAAACAAAAAATATATCCAGTTAGTGAAGTGTTATAAGATGCAGCTGGGAGGATGTTTACATATTTGGCTGTTATGATGACCGTGTTATCTTTCTAAGAGTTAACTATAAGATAACATACAAGACCTTCAAGTTATCTCCCTTCCTCTGACAGTGCTTGACTAGTTTCTCTCTCAACACTATACCGTAATCACCACTACAGGATATGAATTTTTGTTTTGTTTCTGTGTTGACTGATATAGTTCGTCTTTCCAACACCACAGGAAGAATATGGCGCTAGTGCATGTGTTCTTCGAGCGGGCGACCTCTACCCAATATAAGAGAGATGTTGCCGCCACGCCTAGTCAGCTCGTTGGTAAAACTGATACACACACACACACACACACACATATACAAACACACACACAAACACATACACATACACACACACACATACACATACATACACACACACACACAGAGGCTCCTAAAGAATCTGCTCTTCTCTATGTGATAAAATGTTCTATTATATGGTACAAAGTATAATGAGGTCTTCTTATGTGTACGTAGTTGGTCTTGAAGTGAAATTGTTCCACTTTTTCATACATATCTGTTTGTTTTCTGCTCGGTAGCCAACATTGGCGGTCTGCTGGGTCTCTTCCTCGGCTTCAGTCTGCTGAGCGGGGCAGAGATCATCTTCTACTTATCTAAGCTGCTGGCTGGAGGTGTCAGCCCCTACATGAGAACTAGGAAGCCCTCATATGTCAAACCCTTCGCTTGAGGGGGTGTAGGAGGGAAGGACCTGACCTACCTGAGCACCCTCACGTGTCCACATAAACAACCTAACATTATCCGAGTGAGACTAAACATTATACCTGGCAAGAGGTTAACGGGTCAACCAACTTACTGGCCCCGTGACCCTGACTTTACCTCCAATATCAAGAATTACAGAGTCTAATTTCAAGTGAGATGGATACAGTATTTAAAAAATAATCAAATTAGAATTACATAAATTATTTTTAATAATTCTAACTATATTCCAAATGACTATTCAAGTTAAGCGAGTTTTCAATAAATACAAAGTTGGTTTTTAAAGTCTCAAACAGTTTAGTATCTAACATGTACTGGGAGTGAAGTTATAGGGGTAATAATCCAGCCTCGGGAGTATAAGAGATGAAGTTGGTAATGATAATGACATCTGGGAGGGTGGTGGAGGGGGAGGAGGAGGGTGGGGGTGGTGGAGGGGGAGGGGGTAAGGGGGGGATTGAAGTAAACAACAACAATGCTCAATACATGTAATGACAGTGGGTAGATTGTTGGATAGGTAGAGAAGAGGATAGACAGCGCTAAAATAGGGGCATCAAGAACTGAGGATGTTGGAGAGAGTGGTAGTAGAAGGCCGGCGACGGAGGCTCTCGTGGTGGTGAAGGAAACCTGTGAGATTTACCTGAAAAAGATTAAGAGTGAAGTACAGGTGTTGGTGGTTTGTTACTCAGTCATCCATCGTTGGTTAAAAGAGCTCATGATTATTATATGTTATTATGCCCTCCCACCCTACTGAGAGAACCATCTGCCTCATCATTGAAAGATCATTTGAAATTATTCATAAATGCCATTCAAAGGAAACAATTTTAAATAAAGGAGTAACAAAATAATCTAGTTTGAGTTATAACCTTTATGTACGAGTATGTATGTATGTATGTATGTATGTATGTATGTATGTATGTATGGCGACCAGTGGTGTAATGGTCAGCACGCTCGCCTTGCAAGCGAGGAGACCCGTGTACGAAATTACCTGACTGACTTACACCCTCACATGCTCCTCACACACCCTCACATGCTCCTGACACACCCTTACACACCCTCAACACTCTCACACACCCTCACACACCTCACACACCCTCACACACCATCACATACCCTCACATACCCTCACACACCCTTACACACCATCACACACCATCACACACCCTTACACACCCTCACACACCATCACACACCCTCACACACCATCACACACCATCACACCCTTACACACCCTCACACACCATCACACACCCTCACACACCATCACACACCCTTACAAACTCTCACACACCCCCACACACCCTCACACACCATCACACACCCTCACACACTCTCACACACCCTCACACACCATCACACACCCTTACACACCCCCACACACCCTCACACACCATCACACACCCCCACACACCCTCACACACCATCACACACCCTCACACACCATCACATACCCTCACACACCCTCACATACCCTCACACACCCTTACACACCCTTACACACCCTCACACACCATCACAGACCCTCACACACCATCACACACCCTCACACACCCCCACACACCCTCACACACCCTCACACACCCCCACACACCCTCACACACCATCACAAACCCTTACACACCCTCACACACCCCCACACACCCTCACACACCATCACACACCCTCACACACCCCCACACACCCTCACACACCCTCACACACCATCACACACCCTTACACACCCCCACACACCCTCACACACCATCACACACCCCACATACCCTCACACACCATCACACACCATCACACACCCCCACACACCCTCACACACCATCACACACCCTCACACACCCCCACACACCCTCACACACCCCCACATACCCTCACACACCCCCACACACCCTCACACACCCCCAAACCCCACACACCCCACACACCCCACACACCCTCACACACCATCAGACACCCCCACACACCATCACACACCCTCACACACCATCACACACCCTCACACACCCCCACACACCCTCACACACCCCCACACACCCTCACACACCCCCACACACCCCCACACACCCTCACACACCATCACACACCCTCACACACCATCACACACCCCCACACACCCTCACATGCTTCTCACACACGGTTGAAAATTAGGTTATAACAAAATGGATGATCTACTGTCACTAAAGTACGCAGGAAATAATTTTATGATTTAGATGAACAATTAAGATTGATACACTCTAAAAAAGATAAAATGTGTTTAGTATTTATTATCCATAATTATGTACAGTTTACGTCGCTTTGTATAGTTAACGAGTGAGCCAGGCGAACACCACCACCACCACCACCACCACCACCATCACAGCTGTTTCTATATAACATTCTTTTAATTAAGTTAAGTACCACCTTCTCTTACCCCCTTGACCAGGCAGGTATTGATCAGGTGACGCCGGGATGAAGAGTCGGAGTTGTGGCTCAGTTGGTGACCTGCAGCTTCAGGTAAAGGTCACTCTCTCTTAGTGACCTACTCTTCTGAAGCAGCCCATGTCGTGACCTGTGACCCTGAAATATCGATTTTTATCACCATCCAGGATCGATAATCCGTGGATCAGAAAGTCACTAACAGAGATAACATCATATGAAGAACTGTGAAGATGATGATTCTTATTCTCTCGGATTAAAAACATCACGTTCGAGCAACTTTTAAATTTTAATAGAAACTTCACCACAATGTTCGAAGGGTGAAAATAATCCTCTTGAAGCAACAACACATTTGAAGCGTAAGAACAGACAAGAATTACTCTCTAAAAACACCAATATGGCCAAGACGTCATTTCCTTATTCCCTGAAGCGCTTAAGACTGACGGGGTGGAGAGCCATGGTGTTAAGGAATAGGGTGAGGGTCCTTAATGTCTATCCTTACCAACCAAAAGGACCATGGCTGACCGAAGTGGAACAACATGACGATACTCAGACGGCGAAAGAAACTGTTACGGAATTCTGCGAGGAGACTTCTTTTCACGGCTTCAAGTATTTCATCAAGAGAGATCTATCGATACCCAAAAGGTAAATCTTACGAATATTATATCGTCTTATGGTGGAAAGTTTATTATTTTGTTAAGCAAGTTTCCTCCTCAGTATTATGTCAAGTCAGTTCTACGAGACGTAATTTATCAGATAATAACAAGCTTCATCTGGTGTGAGGTTTATTAAGCATTATTTATTGTCACTTTTGGCTCGCTTGTACTCTCTCTCTCTCTCTCTCTCTCTCTCTCTCTCTCTCTCTCTCTCTCTCTCTCTCTCTCTCTCAGCAACGTGAAACTTGACCTGATTTTCATCCACCTGAGAGTGTGTTTGTTTACTCTCTGCTGGTGACGTTCACTTTGTTTGTTTACTTTCCCCAAATATTCCCTCTCATGTCCAGGGGCGGAGGCTCACTCCCTCATTTATGTAATCACCTTGAACGGGCGCCACCAGTGTGTTTAATTACTAATGGCTGAGGCAAATTACACATCCACTTACTGAACACTACACATAAACTACATAGACGACAATAATTACCTGAGTAGTGAAAGGTATTCCTAATTAGCAACGGTAATTTTCATGAGTTTGTGCAAGTGAGCGACTGTAACACAAACAAGGTTATGAGATGTGTGTGTGTGTGTGTGTGTGTGTGTGGGTGTGTGTGTGTGTGGGTGTGTGTCTAGGTGTACTTCTTTACAGGGTGTTTTGGGCTGTGAGTTGGGTGGCCTCTCTCACCGCCTGTTGTTACTACATCGGCCAGAACATCAGCGAGTACAAGGGCTCACCCATTCTCACCACTATTGACTCCACCGCTTTCCCGATCTCCAAGGTTGATTTCCCCTCCGTCACCTTCTGTAACTTCAACCACATCGTCAAGAGCCGCCACCCGCCCGCCCAGGAAACCGTAGTCGGCAGGTCAGCCTCACATCCCCTTGACCTAATTACAGATGAGTGATAATTATTAGTTGATATCATTAATAGATGATGAAGTTTAATGGCTTAAAAGTCACCATTAGTAGAAGCTGGTTACTGGCTGACGTCATCGGAGGGTGTGGTTAATTACTCTCTGTCGTCATAAGCACAAGTGGATGTGGCTAATCGTAACAAAGTGTTATGTAGGCTTTTGTACCATGTGTCACCCACACTCTGTAGACTGTAGTATAACAGTACCTGCCTCTCCTGTAGAGTGAAGTACAGGCAGGATCGATGGGCTACACTGACACATGGCGTCTACCAGAACCTCTTCAGTGTAGAACCCTTGTGGGAACTAGTCAACTCCAGCGTACTCCACCTAGATAACCAGGAAGTCTACTGCATCATCAAGGAGGTTAGTGGTGGTGGTAGTGGTAGTAGTGGTAGTGGTAGTAGTAGTAGTGGTAGCGGTGGTGGTAGTGATGGTGGTGATGGTGGTAGTTGATCTTGTGACCAGTGGTAAAAGAGGGAGAGGGTGATGATCTGATCTAGCTTGAAGGGAGGCAAAGAGGAAGTTATTAATCTGTTGACGTTGTTTTTACCGAGCATTGGACCGGTTACCAGACGGGGAGGGGTGTGTGTGGGGGGGGGGGGGGGCTCTCTTACCCACCGTTCCACCAGGTGTTGCTTGACCACACCGTAAGACCTGCGAGCTGTATGTCTTGTATTATTTTAACTCAGACATTTGAACCACTTGTTGGGTTTTCTGGTGGTCAGAGCGCCCAGCGGTGTGAGGACATGGTGTTGTTCTGCTTGTGGCGTGGGACGGTCGACTGTGCTGGACTCTTCACCCAAGTCTCCACCAGGAACGGCTTCTGCTGCGTCATCAACGTCGCTGATACGTGAGTACTTCTGACAGCTCTGTGAAGTCAGAATGGGACTGAGATATTTACATGTTAAACATTCATGATAAGTTTCTAAGTTATGGAGAGTGTATATATCAAGTGTAAGGCTAATTTGTTTCCTGTGTACAAACTTCATTTTTATTTCCCTACCCCGTCTGCCATCAGAGTCACCAAACCACCTTCGCCTGCACGGTGTCCTGGCGACTCCTCAGGCACCAACAGCACCACCAAAACAGGCGCCAGGGTAAACAAGGTTAAACCCAACATAGACTTAAGCAGTGCAGGCGTGAACCAAGGGTTGACTGTGCTGCTGGACGCCCAGGTGTACGAGTATACCTACAGTACCTATCACTCAGTCGGGTTCAAGGTAAGTCGCCAAGGTGATGGAGTTTCTTTTTTACCGCCATCATTAATTACTAAATGATATAATGGATTTTGTGTATATATATTAATTGTTGATTAAGTTTCGTAATTTACTAAAACTGTCAAAGGTGTGTGTTTTTCCTACCTGGAAGACCTTATTTAACCTTACGCTTGGCCACAGATGCACCTTCAGGAGCCAACAGGACCTCCGGGTCTGAGTCACGAGGGCGTGGTGGTATCCCCAGGAAAGGAAGTCTTCATCCCCGTACAGGCATTCTCCACCTTCACCACCAGGGCCGCCCTACAGCTCCGCCCTAACGAAAGGAAGTGAGTACCTGGTGCACTTTAAGGTTAACAAAAGGCTTGATGAACTAGAAGAACAATACAAAGAGTGATGACAAGGTGTGGTGAAGGGGGTGAGTGTAGGCAGAAGAGTCACATAGTGGTGAACCTAAGGAGAGGAAAGCTCTGTAAGTCTGGGTTAATCAACAAGGGAAATACTTCTGTAACATGGGCGTCAGTTTTTAGTGAACTTGTTATTATATCTGGTATATACTACACCCAAACTTACAGAGCTTTCCTCTCCCTAGGTTCACCACTATATGACTCTTCTGCCTACCTATTTATTTATCTATTTATCCTTACCAACTGCTCTCTGAACTTTTGATAGGTGTTTCCTCAATTCTGAACGGCGTCTCAAGAACTACGCCAATGTGTACTCCCACGAGGCGTGTGTCCTTGACCAGCGGACCATTCAACTCCTGAAGGCGTGCGGCTGCAGGGACTACCACATGCCCGGTACGGCTAGAACTCATGGTCGTACTGGTATCAATTTACATCTTCTTGTCTCAGCAGTTTCTTAACATTCAAACATTCGTAGTGCAACATTAGCGCCTTTATCTGTGTTCTTATGTCTCCAGTTATAGGGGAAAATATTTACGTGTTTTCTTACAGGTGAGGAAGACGTGTGCCTCAGTCAGGAACAAATTGGCTGCGTGAGGGAGTTTGCAGGTAAGAAACAGGTGTAAATATTGCCTCCCCCCTTATCTCCCTCTCTCTCTCTAAATACTTTATATATAATTTTTGAGTCATGGTGTCATTAACTGCTTCCTCTTTGCAGTATATTTCACAATTAGCGAATACGATATAATGGTGGTTTTTTATATATTCATCAATATTTTTTGTGTAACTGATTTCACCAGCAAACTGGCGTGATTAAAAGCCACCTGAAAGCCATCTTCTCTATATCTTGTCAACATTATCTGTGTTTACTGACTTATGGTACAGCAAACTGGCACATGGACCCGGCCCAAGTGGAGCGGATCAGTGAAGCTTGTTACTCTGGGTGCAACAGCACCACCTACCTAGCCACCCCAAGCTACGCCTCCCTACCCACCCCCTACATGGAGAAGACATGGCTTGGTCTGAGGTTCCTTATTCCTACCATCAAGACCATGTGTCGCCTTGGTTACTTCAACAAGGAGCAAAAGGTATAAATTATTTCAGGGGGTGTGTGAGTGATGTGAAGGTTCAAGTAACAAATTCTATGTTTTTTTCAGACTAAGCTAATTAGTTTGACAGTAATTATTTATATTTATATACATAAATACTCACACCAGGTTGGCACGAGTGAGTTGTGTTACCTGAGAGACGAGGAGGAGCTGGAACACCTGCTGCAGAACCACCCAGACGTGGTCCAGGACCTCACTGATTACCTGGAGTAAGTTGTTGGTCTCCCTCCACTCACTGTCATACTCTAAGTCTCAAGGTTTATCTCGGGTTTACACAAGTATTATTCTGAACATCGTAAATCTGGTACATATACAGAGGGCAGAGGTAACATTACCAGACGTAAAATGTTTTGTAGTTACTGGACAAATTGTTTCTTATCAGGGGCAGTTGATAATATTATTGCTTCCTATAATTCATCGTCAGAGTAAATTTGCATCGTCACTTGGCCTTCCCGATATTGTTCTGGTTAGGTTAAAACATATTCTTCCCAACCTTTCTCTGTGTCATAGTATTTATCTTATACGATTTGTTGTTTAATGTAGTTCACATTCTCTCCGCAGGAAGAATGGGGCGCTGGTTCACGTGTACTTTGAATATTCCACCTCTACTCTCTACAAGAGAGATATTGTTGCCACCGCCAGTCAGATCGTTGGTAAATAACGCCTCGGAACTCGTTAGTTGTCTCTGAATTAACTGGAGTCAATCAGCACCAACTTTTTTAACAATACAATTAGTGATGCACGTACTGTACTGTATGTATACCGTGGCAAGTAACAGTATTTAAATGTCTCCATTCACCTTTTATCCTGTAAACTTATTTTAGTTCACCATATCAACAAGATTATAGACATAATATTCAGATCATTTCTTGCTATTCTCTTTACCTGTTACTATCATGATCACCTGTCCTGGGCAGCCAACATCGGAGGTCTGCTCGGTCTCTTCCTCGGCTTCAGTCTTCTGAGCGGTGCAGAGATCATCTTTTACCTGTACAAGCTATTGGCTGGAAGCGTTCGTGCCTACGTGAGGACAAGAGGGCCCTCCCAAGTCCAAGGATCCGCCTGAGATGTCGTGTCAGAGAAGAGCGGCGCCATAATACCTGCCGTGTACGAATGGTGTCTATGTAAAGAAGGTCTTGCATTACTCCCTCGTCAGGCCTTTAACCTGTGGTGTTGTGGTATAATGACAGCGTCTTCTCTAGGTGGTGTGGGTGTGTCAGTTCTTACCCTGGCAGTATACCCATCATGCCACGAATACCATCAGGGGAAGGGAGTTGACAGATGCCTATGTCTTTACCTTGGGGCTACAGGTTCACTTTTACCTCTTCAGAAGGACTCGGGGTACAGAGAGAGAGAGAGAGAGAGAGAGAGAGAGAGAGAGAGAGAGAGAGAGAGAGAGAGAGAGAGAGAGAGAGAGAGAGAGAGAGAGAGAGAGAGAGAGAGAGAGAACTATTGTGAAAGAACACCTGCCATATATATTGGATCGAGATTGAAGAATAAAGAGAAGAATCCAAGTGAACAGTTAAGTGACTTATAAAATTAGCTATTATCAGGACATAAGATACTTGCACCAAATGTAAAGTCGTTTAGCTATTATCAGGACGTAAGATACTAGCACCAAATGTAAAGTCGTTTAGCTATTATCAGGACGTAAGATACTTGCACCAAATGTAAAGTCGTTTAGCTATTATCAGGACATAAGATACTTGCACCAAATGTAAAGTCGTTTAGCTATTATCAGGACATAAGATACTTGCACCAAATGTAAAGTCGTTTAGCTATTATCAGGACATAAGATACTTGCACCAAATGTAAAGTCGTTTAGCTATTATCAGGACGTAAGATACTAGCACCAAATGTAAAGTCGTTTAGCTATTATCAGGACGTAAGATACTAGCACCAAATGTAAAGTCGTGGTGAGAGAGTATGCCAACTTAAGTGTTTATTTCTCATGCTTAAAGTACCTGCACGTATTCTCTATATAATTAACTCCAATCAGTAACTTACGAAACATATCACAAATTATTATTATTTTTTACATGCGTATAACTATTCTGATTGACGATTTAGGAATAATTAATAAAGTCATTAAGATATTCAGGTTTTTTTTTTTTTTTTACAAATTATGATACAGTAATTAACAGGTTGCCATGTGGTGTATTATTAACATGTTGTATAATTGGTTTTAGACATAAATTACTGATAGTCTCTACAAATTGTAAGTGTAAATATATATTTCATTTTGTACGAGAATGAGATTAATGTACGTTTGTTAGTCGTAATTTATGGATAATTCCCAGCTCACCATTTTCTCAACCTTCTTCTTATTTCTTTGGGTTAGAATTTTTTTTTGGTGTCTGTGAAATAAAGTCAAGTTGTTCAGATATGTCCAAATTTTCCTCATAATTATTATCGAGGGTTTAGTTAAGTTAATAGGTGGTGTTTAAAAATTCAATGACTTCAGATATTTATGAATAACATAACATAACAGAAACTCAAAATTCATGAAACCAAACAATTTACAGACGACTAAAAAAAATAAAAAAATAAAACTTTCTGTTTACAAAGATAAACTGAAAGATATATTAACTTGACTAGAGGTTTGAAGTACCAAGTAAGCATTCCTTTATTAATGATTGAGTGTAACGGCTCAAGGCCTGACTGGGGTGAGGTTGGGTCTTGAAGGAGATTCGTCCAGTATTGCACGACAATGTTTATTCGGTCATACCTGAAAATACATGGCCCACTATCAGTTGTAAATACCAAACACAAGCAGTATCCCTCATATCTCAAGTGATTAACTTCTCAAGTTAGCTGAATACAATTGCTCAAACTCACTTGTGACGGATCTGTTATGACACGCGTAAGAACAGTCGCAGATGATTTTGGGTGAGTTATCACCGTACACTAAACTCTGTAGCTGGGTCACTGACGCACAGTTGCTTGATATTAGTTAGAAGTTGTCTCCAGACCCAGACTACCCCGTGTGTTCACCTCATCTCACACACTGCTCTACTGTGCCTTGTGTGCTCACTGTCCTCACACACTGTCATCCTATAGCAAAAACCCACATCTGTCCACCACATCTCATTCTCTTATCGAGTAGCTAATGGACTTGTCGCTAATGCTTCAAAATACAACCCTCATCTCTCTGTTCTCTCACTCCCCTTCTCCTTCTCTTCCTACCGCATCTCATGTCTCATAATATGCGGTAACATTGAGTAAATAAAAGGATATATTTTATTTAACATATATATATATATAATATATATATATATATATATATATATATATATATATATATATATATATATATATGCAAGTAAATCACTGTAGGTGCGCGTGATCTAGGTATATGCTGATAACCACCAGGAAAGAAGAAAACACGAAGTTCCCAAGCGCTTTCGTGTAATTCACATCTTCAGGGGTGAGTACAGACTAGATAGAGTAATGCAGAACAAGATGAATATATACAGAGGAGGGTGAGACCAGGTCCACAATGGTCAGGTAATGACCCTACTAATCTTTAAATGGCACACAACGGTTGGTGGTTGGGTCAGATGGGACAGTGACCCGCCCTCTCACCTGATCACAAATCTTCTTAATTACAAAGTTGTCCAGCTTGTACAAGCCGTTACTCAAATTCATGTTGAATGCTTCGGTATGTTTAATAAGACTAGATTCTATGATGTTCCTACTATCAATTGAATTACATGGTAATATTGAGGAGGCATTATCCCAGTCAATGCAATGCTTGTTATCCCTCAAATGAACAAACAGTGCATTGGATTCCTGGCCTGTCCTGACACTGTATTTGTGTTGTTTAATTCTAGTTACAAGATCTTTACCTGTCTGGCCTAAGTAAAACATATTACATTCCTTGCAAGGAACTTTATAAATGCAACCAATTGTGTTGTTGGGGGAGTTCTTGATTAACATTTGTTTAACAGTGCATGAGTTTTTAAATGCCACATTGACGTTCCAAGATTTTACCTGTGCCGGAATGTGTGAGAAATTTTTGTGAAATGGTAATATTAAGATATTCTTATGGTCATGGGTGGGCTTGGGATCAGTTCTATAAAAAGTTTTCTTAGTAATGTTTAAGCATTTGTCCATGAAAGATCTAGGGTATTTAAGGTTTGAGCCAATATTATATATATATTTGTATTCCTCAACCGTTGTGTGCCATTTAAAGATTAGTAGGGTCATTACCTGACCATTGTGGACCTGGTCTCACCCTCCTCTGTATATATTCATCTTGTTCTGCATTACTCTATCTAGTCTGTACTCACCCCTGAAGATGTGAATTACACGAAAGCGCTTGGGAACTTCGTGTTTTCTTCTTTCCTGGTGGTTATCAGCATATATATATATATATATATATATATATATATATATATATATATATATATATATATATATATATATATATATATATATATATATATAGATATATATATATAGATATCACTAGTGCTTAGAAATGTGTCATACAGTATATATCAAGGTTAACATTATAACCACAGACTGACAATAATACAAGCAGTAAACAAAAATATAAGGAGTAAACAGGGACAGAGGAGTGAGACTCACACAGGGAACACCTAAGTAAAGATAATTCTATCAAGTAACTGAGGTACACAGCATCCCTTACAGAAACAGTGAGACTATCATCGCTACTTGAACCAGAAGTCAGGGTAGATAGTCTCACAAAAGTCACCTGCCACAGAATATATTCGATGTAATCCTTATGGTGTATCTGTAAGGCGCTACTGCCGTTCACAAGGAATATCTACAAAGGAAATGTATTTGCTGTGGTGTAAGGTGGCACCACTGTTACCAACTTTCATCTTGAAATCTCGCGAATAATAATTTCACTTTTTTTTTTTTTTTACACCTTCATGTATCACTCAGTCTCACATCAACGAAACAATACACCAGATTGCTTTCCAGTGTAACGATATGTCAATCTAAATTTCTGAGAGCGGACCCCTTCTCCCCCATTATGAGTCTTCCTGTGCTCTTATCTTCCCAAGTTGATAATCTTTTGTATTTTATTATATTTGTTTCTATATTAAATAAATTATATCCTGTAGAATGTATCTTTGGCGATATTAGAGTCGAGCGTTGAGACACAGTGAAGGTCGGGCCGCCCTTTTATGTTATTATTTTTCTCGGCTTTTTGTTGTCATTATCAACGTAGAGACAGCTGGAGACAGTCATACCTGGAGACAGTCACTCCTGGAGACAGTCATACCTGGAGACAGTCACTCCTGGAGACAGTCATACCTGGAGACAGTCACTCCTGGAGACAGTCATACCTGGAGACAGTCACTCCTGGAGACAGTGATATTACTGTACTGTATCTAGTTATTGCCGTGTCACTACCAACACCCAGTAGGTTAGGTTAGGTTAACAACACAGGCATGTAAATAACGTGCACAATACCATCTGTGACAGTTGAGGTTATCATGTTATCTCTCCACAGCTATTATATATTTGTCAATCTTTTTTTTTTTTACATTTATATTATAAGTCTGTACATATTTTACAGTGGAAATTTAAAAACATAAACATGGTAAGGGAGGGAAGCATTACAACATAGGTTATATTAAGGTGGAACAAGAGGACAGAGCTGTCAGGATTATGTCTAGTTGGCAAATATATTTTTTGTGATGTTAATTTATTATCTAACTATATGATAATTTCTGATAAAACAGTTTTGGTAGTGCAATAAAAGCAAGTATATAAAGTAGGTACTTTATTACAAAAAAATATTAATACTTAGACAATGCATATTTTTTATGAGATGATTTAAGGAAGGGAGCGTAGTCTTTGCTGGGATGGGTTGGGGTAAGTTGATCCACACCTTCACACCATGATATTCTATGGAGGTCTGGGACTGAGAGGATCTCATGGGGGAATGGTCTTAGTAGTTCTTGGTGCCTTCGAGTCGAGTCGATGGGTGAAGTAAAGTATGAAGAGATCTTGATGTTGGTGCGTAGATGGGTGGTGCGGGAACTGGACTTGAAGAATAATGGTGGAAATTGGAGGGACTTGGGGTTGGTGGATAGTGCAGAAGAAAAGCGAGGAAATTGGAAAGTAGTAGTAGGGTGCTAGGTCTTGGGGCTCAACCCAAGTGCTTCTGTTTTCTCATGTTTGTGTTTCAGCTAATTTTCGTATTAGGTGTTATATTTACGTCAGGTGTTTGTATGTTTAGCAAGTGTTGCAATTTTATGCCTTACATTTTCGGGTCTTGTGTCCTAGCCAATGGTGGGGAGTCTAGGGCAGGTACTTGTGTTTCTGCTAAGTACATCCCGTCTTTTTATGATCTAATGTTGTAAGTGGTAGGGCTGCCAAGGTTGTCACTGGGGTAACGTTGCATCTTTCAATAGAGTGGAGTTGGTGTGGGTTCTCGGGCTCTTCTTTTACTGCGAGGGAACCACGAGTGTTCTCTTCTTCCGTCTTCTGTCTCTTCCATCCATTCTATGATTGGTCCTGGCTCTATTTCTTCTAACTTTGTCCATATTCTTTTTGAGTGTTGGTGTAGGTAAACGTTTAGGGGTTCTATTTGCGCTCGTTGGTGTAGTTGACGGTTGGTGACTATGTCAGGATATCTGATGTTATATACATCCCTTAGGGCTAAGTTTTGAATTGTCTGCAGTTTCTTTATGTTTGTTTGTTTTATTGCATGTAGGGGAATTGGTGGATACACTAGTCGGGATTGGACAAAGGCTCTATATAACTTTAACTTGTTTTTTGCTGACAGGTTTCTGAAGCGTTTTAATTTAATTACCATGTTTCTGGTTTTTGCAAGTTTTTCGGTGATGAATGTTTTGTAGCCTTTTGTTGTTATCTTCAGCCCTAGGACAGTGCCTTCCATGGCATATGGAATTACTTTGTTGTCTACTGTAATGGGGTCTTTTTTCCTTTTAGCGATTGGTATTTGGTGCCTTAAGTTGTATCTCTGATTATTCCGGAACTGGAAATAATTGTTGTCAAGCAAGTGATTGACATATTTGTAAACAAATAGGGCACAGCAGTAGGTGTTAATAGCCCCGAGTTTTAACATTTTCAATTTAACAAATTGTTCGTTTGTGTGATTGTTTTTTTTTCTAGTAGGTCATTGTCTGCACAACTCTCTTTGGTGCAGTAACCAGGGATTGTGTTTTTGAGGAGCCAAAGGCCCCCCATAGTGTGTGACAGTGTATCAGGTGTTGGTAAACAAGATCATAATAGATTTCTTTCATTGCTGTAAGAGTGAGTGACTGTCGAGTGTGATACATGATACCGCACTATTTATTGACTTTACTGCGAATGGCTTGTATGTGGTTTCTCTAATTAAGTTTCTCATCAACAATAACCCCGAGGAATGTAGTATTTTGTTCGCTTTTGAGGACTGAATTACCAAGGTACACAGGATCCAAATATAGGGGTAAGGTTTTCCTTCTGTGAAAGATCATGTAGTGGGTTTTTTCGAGGTTTAAGGTCATCTTATTATGTATTACCCAGGTCCTGACTTTAGTCATTTCAGTGTTCATAGTTTTCATCAAGGAATGGAGGTCTGAGTTGCTGGCATAGAGATTACTATCGTCTGCAAATAAGCTGTATTTTATGAGTGTGCTGGCTTGGACTTGTTACGAACCACGCCATCTATTGTCCTGATCTACCTACCCAGCACCACGAGCAACGCCATCTAGGGACGAAACCCGAGTATGACTCGTCTTAGTTACCACTCCCGGGTTTCCCTTCTCCATATCCTGGTTGTTGCGTCACCTCCTCAAAGTCTTCTTCGTTAGCTCCAGTTCGAGGAGAGTTGAGTTCACTCTGGGAAGTGACCACAGGATCACCTATCCTGGAAACCTACGGCACTGTGACTACCTACCGTCTTCTACAATACTCAGCCTTACTCGTCAGCCATCTCAGCTCCGCACTTAAGTATTTGTAATCTTATATTGCCTCCCCCACGTCCACTTGCTTCAAAATTATTGTATGTTGTATAAATATGTATATACTGTTAATGTTTAGGTTAAGTATGGTTAAGGGTAAATTATAGAAAGCTGAATATTTTGTTAAGGAATTTATGGTACTTTATTATACACAACAAAAACTCGCATCCTTTGTCTACCCTTTTATAGTCCGATTGTCTTTGTTTTTTTTTTGTTGTTGCCTGTTGGGATCTGGGTAGACTTTTAACTATATTTAAAATCCCCAACTCGTAACAGACTATATTGTTATGTACAACAAAAACAGTACTTGACCGAGAATGGAACCCTGAGGGACGCCAGATAAGATTGGTGAGGAGTCAGATTGATGATTATTATAGCAGACATACTGCATCCTGTTGGACAGATATGAGGTAAACCAATTGTGGGACGGCCCCTAACGCCGTAATGTTCAAGCTTTGAAAGGAGGATGGTATGGTCGACAGTATCGAAGGCTTTAGAGAGGTCCAAGAATATATCAACTGTGAACTGACTCATCAAATGAGTTTAAGATGTCATTAGTAAAGGATGGCAGAGCCCTTTCAGTCAACCTTCTAGCTCTAAATCCAAACTGAGAGTCTGTAAAGATGTTATTGACAATGCAGAAGGAATTTGGTCTACTACATGCTAGCTTCTCCAGTATCTTGCTCAAGGCTGGGAGGACTGATATGGGGCGATAATTCTTGAAAAGACCTTTGTGCCCAGATTTTTTATACGCTGGGTGAACTTTAGCAATTTCCAGTTTATCCAGAAAGACACTGTAAAGGCCTGGCCAGTGGGATATAAATTCCTTGCCAGCCTAATCAGGATCTTATCAAAGGAAAGTCCAGAACCATGGGTTTCCAAGGGATAATAAACAACCTGAAGAGAGGACATCTCTTTACTAAGAAATAATCACAAAAGTTTAACTCTGTCACCACTCCCACAGACATTAAATAAGCAGCACTGGAGTCAAACACAATTACTAAAAAGCATAATCAAAAAAACAAAGTACAGTTATTTCCTTCGGCTGTAGATGCATCTTCCTTCTAACCAGCACTGTAGAATATTCTGGTAGTGCGGTAATCTGCCCCTCATCAGGGCGAGGTCCGAGTGAAGCAGTCGGGCTCGCCTCCAAAACTCTCAGGGGGAAGGTCCGGGGCAGCTTCCTCACTTGGCGTTGGTGGGCGATGTCTTGCCACACAAGAGAGACGCCAGGGCACGGACAACGGATAGGGTGTAGTGAAAGTGGTGATGACGTGGCAGCCATGACAACAGCTAGAATAGGTGACCAGAGTTGACAGTCGACTAGTGAAGGACCAGGAAATCAGCCCACGAGCTCCAGGAACCTCCGATGAGTACACAACCAGAGAAGGAATAGAACAGCTGGGTGAAGTAACAGCTTTGGTGAAGGCTGGGTCGTGTCTCCCCTGCCAAGAGCCAGCAGCGGCTTTCTCTCCCCCCCCCCCCACCCCCTGCATGAACAAACAAACGACAATCTACCCGCTCGTTACAGCCCTTACACAGCTCCTCCAACAAAAATCAACTGCAAGGTAGATTAAAGCTTAAGATTAGTACAAGCAAAACATATAACAATTCCACAACAAATGGTTAACTATTCGGTAGACCTGCTCAAAAGATCGCCCCAAGATTGTATTTCCCGGCGACGTGAACAACACGAAACCTATACCCCTGGAGACGTAGAGCCCACCTCCACAATCTGTCATTTGCCTCTTTGAATGTATTTATACACAGCAAGGGCTTGTGGTCAACTTCAAGGATAAATTCTTTTCCTCTCAAGTAGTTATTAAATCTCAAAACCCCGAACAAAATAGCTAGGCACTCTTGTTCAATGGTGGAGTACCGCCTCTCCCTGTCTAGTAACTTCCTGCTGGCATACGCTACTGGATAAGGACAGGCCTGAACATATTGGAAGAGAACGGCACCGAGGCCATGACTGGAAGCGTTGGTCCTAAGAACGAATGTAAAGCGGTAATCGGGTAACTTAAGAATAGGCTGGGTGGACGAAATCTTTGAGATGATTAAAACTGGCCAGCAGGCTGTCGCTCCAGACAAGAGGCTTCCGGTGGCCTTTCCTTAGTAGGTCAGATAAGGGTCCAGTATACTCAGATGCTTGGGGAATGAAAGACTTATAAGAAAGATCATACCGACTAACCTCCGCACCTGTCAGGCTCATGTTCTACGCTTGATCTTTCAACTCCTCAAAACTAGACATAATGATAACACAAAAGGGCAATGATCCAAAGTGAAACAAAATAAACAACTTTACCCGGCAAACTAGCCAAAAGTACCTACAGTACTAAGTGGCTTACTCAAACCATTAAAGATTCGATCCGGCCGGAGGAAACCTTGTTTCACACCCAGCCCAGTTAAATCACCTCAGGGAATAGATCCTTGCCAGGTGAATCAACAACAAAATGCTATGGCAGCATCAACAGTGCACCCCAACTAACACTAATTGACTCCCCTAGTATGAGGGAGAGCAACGAAATTAGCACAACAGAAGGAAGGGATGAATACCAAGCACCACTTACTTCTGGTCCTCAGACAGCAAGCGGTGTGCACTCAGCGACTTAGAACAATCACCGGTAATGATGAGTAACGAATATCAACTCTCAGAACCCAAGGCTAGAGACTATCCTGGCAAGGTTGCCACTTGTTAAGGCCTGGCCTGTAGGATATAAATCCCTTGCTAACCTGATCAGGATCTTATCAAAGGAAAGTCCAGAACCATGGGTTTCCAAGGGGTAATAAACAACCTGAAGAGAGGACATCTCTTTACTAAGAAATAATCACAAAAGTTTAACTCTGTCACCACTCCCACAAACATTAAATAAGCAGCACTGGAGTCAAACACAATTACTAAAACAAAGCATAAGCAATGAAACAAAGTACAGTTATTTCCCTCTAACCAGCACTGTAGAATATTCTGGTAATGAGGTGATCCGCCCCTCATCAGGGTGAAGTCCGAGTGAAGCTGTCGGGCTCGCCTCCAAAACTCTCAGGCGTCCGCTCTAGGGGGGGAAGGTCCAGGGCAGCTTCCTCACTTGGCGTTGGTGGGCGATGTCTTGCCACACAAAAGAGACGCCAGGGCACAGATGGTGGGTAAGGCGTGGTGGAAGTGATCACGTGGCAGTAGTTAACAGTCGAGTAGTGGAGGATCAGAGAATCAGCCCATGTGCCCCAGAAACCTCCAATGAGTACACAACCAGAGAAGGAATAGAACAGAGGGGTAAAGTAACATCTGTGGTGAAGGCTGGGTCGTGTCTCCTCGGCGACGAGCCAGTGTAAGGGCGCGACTTTCCTTACTTCGTACTTATTCTTTTTATTCTTCAATATATTTATTTTTTATATTCTTCTCTCTTATACCTGTATTCTTATTTATTTATTTTCTTGCTCATGTCTATCTTTTTATTAATGTTCTCTGGTGTATATAGTTTAATACCTTCCTGTTCTATGTCTTTCTTTCTACAAGTATGTCTTATATTTCTTGGCTTTGTTACGACCGTGTCGTATTTATCTATTTTTTTATATAACATGCTTCCATGTTGTTCCATAATATTCCTGTAATGATGTGTTATATTTACTATTATATAATCTAGTCACCTTATCCTGTGCTGTTAAGATTTTAACTGTTATTATTTGTTCAAGCCCATCTTATTTCTTCATTTAGTATTGTAACAAGCATTCTTTGTTTCTCTAACGACCATCTGCATCGTTAAACGACCCATGTTTCACCTGCTGGTCACATTGGCGCCAGAGCCGACCCTATATATAGTAGTCCACCTGTAGATGAAGTTTAGTCCAGTCTTCCTTGTCATTCAGTTCACGTTCTTTTGAGTGACACTCGTCACCTGTTACTTATACTTATTTTATTTGTGTTGTTCCTGTCGCCACCAATGTGGTATATCTATGTGAGTACCTATTCATGTCTCTTATGTGTCCATCAGTGCTTGCTTGGTTACATTTAAGTAATTCAGTGTTGTTCACGATAATTAATTTCAGTGTTAGTTTTTATGTGTACTGTATATGCAGTGTTAACGTAATCCAGTGCTTTATTTTTATTCTATATATTTAAGCAGTTCTTTTGATGTTTCGATGTTTTAGTATCATTTGTGTCTTTAAAGTTTCGATGGTGAATCAATTTGTTGTGACAGCCTACGAGGCTCTTTATTGTGTTAATATTTAATTTAATTAAATTCTTAAAGGTTTACTTTATTTATTTTTATTCTCTTTTAATTTACTTCACTTTTTTTGTTTGGTTACGCCTAGAACCTGGATATTAAAGTAAATTAAGAGACGGCGTAACAGCTTATATTTTCTAAGTCAGTATTCTTTTCTTTTCTTTATTTCTTTTCATATACAGTATAATATTGTATTTTCTGAATTTCATGTCCTTAATTTCTCTCAAGTCTATTTTGTTCTAGTTATATACCAAACCATGGATTAATCTGGGAACCATGTAATTCTTACTATAATAATTATTATACTTCCAACGGTAGCCTGCCACCTCCCAGACTTTTATTAGAATATAACATATCTCAGTGAATTGTTTGGTAGCGTGCTAGTTAGCTTCTAGGCACGTGAGTTAATAAATTTATTTTCTGAGAACCAATGGGTAGAAGGGATAATCGGTGATACTCGTAGTTTACTAATTTAATATTTATTAACAGAAGGAGTGAATAAGATGTTAATTAAGTTCACTCAGACAAGAATGGACCACTTAATCTTACTTTACCATTCATAAAATAGATCTTCAATTACTTATTACATCATTAAACAATTATTATATTATTCCATTGTCAATACAGAGGGTTATATGACACACTTGACAATATCCCAAATTAACTTGTAACATCATATTCTTCTGGCATGAATAACATGGCACTTTCCCGTCAGTTGATGTACTCAACTCATGTACATATTTACTGGTACAGGTACTATCAATATTTATGGGTTCACTACTTAACCTGGGATAACTATATTTCTGCTAGTTAATCCCCAACCATAGATACAATAATACTTTGGCCCATATAACTGTAAGGAATGCCCCAGGGTGTAACAACAAACGAAGAACGCTGTTAAGGTTCTGTTGTAGTCCGACACACGGCCAGGGAGTTCAGCCTAGTTCCCAGGATGCCGACTCGCACAATTTAATCCTGTCAAATTAACGACACCTTCTAATACAGCCAGCTGGTATACAGCTATTGATCCCCGGTAGCTGCTGGGTATTCAGCTAACACACACTGGGCCTGAGATAATGATGGAGAGCGTCAGAGAAAAAAAAAACTCAAACACAAACAATCTTTTGTCTAGCAACGACAGACAACATTTACGTTATATTAATTCTTTCACTGGGTAAATGACAATTTCACTGTTACAACATGAACATTGATATTCACAAAATTTACTGAGTTAAACTGACTTAATATGGCGGGCGGAGAATCGTACACATACCTTAGATAATGATGGAGAGCGTCAGAGAAATGGCGCTCTCCTCCGTGTCGGGCTTATATACGGCTAACTGACAGTTCAGGCCTGTGCAGAACATATGCCAGAAAGGCCAGTCACGCAATGACAGAAATTACATTCAAATCAGTTGTTGCACATTCAAATATGACACCCAATTGCCACTGGCCCTGCGAATTTCCTACGTCTATTCATATAATCTTATCGGAGATTGAGCTTGCCAGGAAAAGGTGGAATTACACACGTTGAAAACATTAATTTCACAAACTCAGCGTGGCTATGAACAAGGAACTATTCAAGGGGATAAGTTAGATTTTGGAGATTAGGAGTTTGACATGTTCTTCTCAGGAGATTGATGACTTTCTAAAATAGACAACTGACACTAACTAAACTACAAACATCCAATTCTCTGATGTTTGGGCATCAAAATAATCTAACTTCAGTAGCATTTGGAAACTCATGGCTATTCTTAAGGACAATATCATGTCGTTTGTACAGGCAGACTCGACTCTCACTTACTTGACAAGTGTTACTAATAACAAAGACAGTTGAAGCTTTCAACATCACTCACAAAGGATCTTGAATGCCTTAACTGTAATCAAACATATCTCTCTTACATTCAAATTCACTTTATAGAGAGGTTGATTTCAGGAAGCCAGAGAAAATGAGATAACGGAGGGCTCAGGCGTCCTGAAGCGATGAGAAAACGGACTCCTCAGATGGGGGACTCAAAGGAAAGCAGAGCTACGTGTTTTGTGGGCTATTGAGCGTAATATGAATCGTCTGATTTTACTTTAACTGACGTGTATGACCGTGGTCATTACAGCAGTTACTCTAGTGGGTTTGGCTATAGTGTTGAAAAAGAGCTTAGAATGACAGGTTGCAAGAAGGTCTAATGCTGAGGTGTTGGTTTCTGATTTTAGTAGATCAAGGTTGAAATCTCCTGTAATGTATCAAAGTTTCCTTTCAGAACTTATGATAGAGATAAGCTCCAAAAATTTATCAAGAAAGTTCTTTACATTAGTGTTTGGGTCTTCCGTAGATTATTCCTGCTAGGATATTTTGTGTGTCGTTACGTATTTCCGTGAAAACACTCTCCATTAACTCCTCCTGAACCTTTAAATCATCTCTTACAGAAGTGTTATACTTGATATCAACATATAGGGCGACACCACCACTGTGCCGTGAGATGTTGACGCATTGTATATTATAATTAGGAAAGTTTTACAAATGTTCAATATCGTTAGTAATTTTGGTCTCACAGAACCCAAGTACATCAGATTTGTAGGCAATAAAAGATAAACACTGATCTAAGAGTGTATCTACAGTAAATGAAGGGGAATACTGTTGATGTTAGGTTCCCCAAACATTATTTAAAACAATGATCAAACTTATACATGTATACAATGTTACTTTGTTCACAGTTAATGCTACTCCTTCTTGACAAATATATTATACATTACTATACATCACTATGCATACTGTATCTTAAAAAAATATATCTGCCTGTGTTTACTCAGAATCAATGAATTCAATAAACCTGATCACAAAACACGTCTGTACACTGCCAGGGCCTGTGTGAAAGTTGTTATTTTTTCTGTTAAACATCAAGAATTGTTGGTTTGCACCCTCTACTCTGTTAGTGTAAAGTTGCAGTGCAAAGATGACACTTGGTCCTGAAGTTGAAGAACATCATTGGCGAGCATAGCATAAGAGATGATGAAGCCAAGGGTGGCGAGCAGCAAGCCATTTCCGACCTCGTAATTACCAAAAGTTGCCACCTGCGGCGGTGACTCCAGCATTTTCTCCAGCAGGTTCTTCAGGAGGATGCGTAGCTCGTCATAGGGCAACGGCTTGGGGTTCATGCGACAACTCCTTAATAGCTGTTTCAGGGACAGGATTATTTTCTCGTGCTGTAAGGAAGATGTGAGGGAAGTTAGTGTTTGTGTGTGTGTGTGAGAGGGAGGCAGGAGAAGTGACTGTACCAATGACTGTACCAAAGATATTTTACGCAATTTATTGTCAGTCAGTGTTAGGCTTTACTTTAAACCGTGACTGGACTGTATAGTTACTAGCTAATAAGCAGCAGGGATAGGAAGTCCCAGTCTTATTTTTGTTTTACCTTGATTCATTTTATATCCGAATGCAGAGGAGAGAGAGACTTAAACTTACCTCATCCATCAGCTCTTGTGATTTGTGACAAATTAACCCAATTTGGAAGACTGCAATTGTTAATGGCACGAGGTATATAATACTAGGGAACCCTTGGAGGACCTTGGCGGTGCAGAAGATGCCGCCCACTACCGAGACCAAGAAGTTAAAACCTAAGACGTAGGTCAAAAAGCCGCTGCTCAATCGGCTGAAGATGTCTTGCAGTTTTTTAACATAATCACCGATGTCTTGGATGACCTGTACGTCTACTGTTGTCTTCTGTCCCCTCACAAGCTCCTCTAACTTCTTTCGCATTATCTTGTACAACTTTCGTAGCCAATCAATAAATATGACTGAAAACCAAGTAGTTATACAAGGCAGAGTCAGGTAGTTGAATTGCATGAAGAAGAATGGCCACTCCCTCTTGAGTTCATCCCACTCAACCACTTGCATCATGTCATAAATCCAGACGCCGAGAAAGGAGATGGTGGACAAGATGACTGACGTTATAGGAAGCGCCCTGCGGAGCATACTATTATCTTGGAAAGCCTCCTTGTCAGTGTCAGACGGCAAACATTTATCGGTGGTCTTAAACTTGTCTTTGATCTCTTTGAGACTTACTGTCGTTTTCATTATGCCTAGAAGGCATGTGTTGATGAGGCTGAGGGAGTAGGTCTTGATGGCAGGGACAACAGCGAAGCCAAGTATAAACAAAGACGATTCAATGGCGTCGTTTATGTGGTCAGCACCACCGCTTGTCTTAAAGATCCTCTTCATCACCAGCGCCACACACAGGCCTAACAGAGGCCAGAAGAACCAGAAAGTGTAAGAAATAAAGAATCTGACTTTCAGCAGGACATACTCTTTTTCATGCTTATCCCACCTTATGAGGATCACTCCCAAGATCTGGAATAATTTGAATATTTTCTTGTTTTCTTGTTCCAAGGGACATGGACCCTTATGTGTCTTGGCTGTGGTGTTGTTATCACTGGCTTGATCATCTAGTTGATCACCTTCGAACTCCATGTTTAGCATTTTGATCAATAATTAAGTCCACGCTACAGCCGATAACCGAATATTCTCACTTATATCTATCATTAACAAATATATTAAAGTTTGCTTCAAAATTCATGCACCAGAAATTATAGTTAAGTCTGCATAAAAGTTGCGGTGTAAACTTTGTAACGTCACGCTTGGCATCAGAGCAGGTGATCGAGTTTGTCACTTGGAGTAGATATTTGTAGACATAGAATTACACACCTCGCACAATACCGATATTTTATCACTATATTTAACAGAGTCGCGTCTCAGTGTGGCCGTCGCCTGGGGATGAGACACACAGTCGTGAACCTTATAAAACTGTGTACCCAGAACTGCCACTTATCACGTGACTTAAGTTGATAACGAGCGTGGCGACATTAGTGAGGCTCGTATGCTGGCTCACCTTATCAGATAAATATATTAGAGTATTCAAAGAACCAGTTTATTGGTCAATCGTGTTCCTGGGCGTCTGAACTGAGGCGTGACTAAACTTTATTACCTTAAGACTTTGGTGAGTTACTCTGGCTGGTTCTCTCCGACCCATTATTATGTTACTTTACTGAGGTGAGGAAAAATAATCTTGTGTAACTGTTTTCTTCACTGAAAATCACACTAAAGATGGTACCTACTACTACACACACACACACACACACACACACACACTTAAGGGATCTATCCATAACCCTCTGATCTATAAAGTAGTGCTGAAGATAACACAAATTATAAGTAGCTACCACACCGTTTCATAACAAGGAGTTAGCTGGTGGGATTACGAACAACCACCATCAGTAACAAGCATCGTGACACCTGTGAACCCTGAAATTATCACCTTAAACCCTGACTTTTTTATGAATCCAAGGTGAGATATCAACCATGTGGGGCTGGATAAACATACTGTATTGTGACGTTAATGGTATCTATAACCTGGTGTGTGTGGTCATACTTATATTTTGTCTCAGAGAAATATTTCCAGTTTTTAATGGAATTGAAGTATACATACACGATAATTTACTCTCTCTCTCTCTCTCTCTCTCTCTCTCTCTCTCTCTCTCTCTCCGCTAAATAGGGACATCCGTTTGTTTTTATTGCCAGCACTTAATAAGAAAATTAACTACGTCACCACATCTCGTCCCACTTAGGAAATATATGAAGGTTCCTTACAATACCTCGCCTCCTTGACCTTAACATGTTATTACAACGCTTCAACAACTAATAACACTAATAACAAGTCTAATAATTACACTACTCCATCACCAATTAAATATTATGCAAGGTTAAAACTACTTGGATTCAGGGTCACAGGGTCACACGGTCACTATAATTAACCTCTATCAAGGGGAATTAATTATAAAGCCTGTGTGTTAATGGCGTCGTGAAAATTTGTTTCTATTAAGTACCTAACCTAACCTAACCTAACCTAATACATCAACTGGTGTCGCTTCAGGACATCTTAATAATCTGAGACGTTTTTTTTTCACTCGTGATCGTGTTTCACTTGTTGAGTACGAAGTGGGTTGAGTACAAAGTGGGTTGAGTACGAAGGGGGTTGGGTACGAAGTGGGTTGAGTGCGAAGTGGGTTGAGTACGAAGTGGGCTGAGTACGAAGTGGGTTGAGTACGAAGTGGGCTGAGTACGAAGTGGGTTAAGTACGAAGTGGGCTGAGTACGAAGTGGGCTGAGTACGAAGTAGGTTGAGTGTGAAGTAGGTTGTGTACAAAGGGGGTTGGGTAAGAAGTGGGTTGAGTACGAGGTGGGCTGAGTACGAAGTGAGCTGAGTACGCGAAGTGGGTTGAGTACGAAGTGGGCTTAGTACGAAGTGGGTTGCGTACGAAGTGGGCTGAGTACGAAGTGGGCTGAGTATGAAGTGAGCTGAGTTCGAAGTGGGCTGAGTACGAAGTGGGTTGGGTACGAAGTGGGTTGTGTACGAAGTAGGTTGGGTACGAAGTGGCTTGAGTACGAAGTGGGTTGAGTACGAAGTGGGTTGGTTGTTTCCTTGTGATGGGTTCTTTGTCTGTTGATACGATCATCATGCGAATATTTATAGATTGAAACAATATTTTCCAAAACGGCATCATATGTTCACTATAAGGACCCGGTCAAGTGTAAAATCATTGTACATTTGTAGGTTTTGCGCGCACACACACAGACAGACAAGGACCACCGCGGTGTTTACATATATCGTGAAAACTGTGTCGGCGACCCCAAGCACCAGGGACAAAGACCACGGTCTTTACGATTGACAAATATTAACAGATGTCTACCAGTGTCAGTGTCCCTCAAAGTGCCGCCAGTGACAAACACTTCCGTCCGCCCACAACAGATTTCAACAGATGGCCACCAATCACTTACTCCCGACGCACTCTGTACCATCTGAAGCGTGGGAACGGTTATCCTGATGGCAGTGTTATCGCGCTACTCAAGTCTCTGAACATATTCCACGCGCGGAGCCGTAGACAAGGCCGTCATGCACATAAGCCCATTAGAACCGTAACCTCCACTAGGAAACCGGAGAAACCCACCCCTGACAGACCATACCACCACACTGAAGTTCCACGGATATGGTATGATCTCCCGTCTTTACTGCTATCCAACGTCACTTCCCTAGCTAACAAGTTCGACGAGCTGGCAACTACAGTCAGGTCAACCGCCGCGAGCGTCGTTGCCATATGTGAGGCTTGGCAAATTGTGCCTGAAACGTGTCATATTGAGGGATATCAACTCTTTCATCACCTTCGTTCACAAAGACGCGGAGGGGGCGTTGCCCTCTTCTGTCAAGATGACCTACGCCCGTCACGCCTGGATGTTCAAGTCCCAGCAGATGTGGAAGCATTATGGGTACGTGTCGTGCTACGGGCCCACCCACGCAACACTGCTTCCATTATAATCTGTGTGGCATACCATCCGCCTCGATCACCCACCAGAGACACTCTTATCAATCATCTCATCACCACCTCAGACCACCTCAGAGTTAGGTACCCATGTGCCAAGTTAGTATTATGTGGGGATTTAAATGAAATTGACACCACTGATATCCAGGACTAGCTATCACTATCACAAGTTATGACCTTCCCCACACACGGTCAAAATACCCTTGACCTTATCTTAACTGACTTAGCGGACCAGTACCAACCACCTCAACCAATGCCTCCTATCGGGTGTAGCACACACTTATCAGTGCTCTGGTCCCCAGCTGCCACTCCCACTCAAGTACTGTACAGAGATCCTACATCAAGACCTACAGGCCGATTACTGACTCTGCAGTGCGCCTCTTCGGGCAGTGGATAGTTCACCATCCCTGGACTGAAGTACTTAGCGTGGATGACGTGGAAACCAAATGGATAAATTATACCAACACCACCACGCAAGCTCACCACCACTTCTTCCCCGAGAAGTCCGTCAGATCTCACCCAGCTGACTTGCCCTGGATCACACCTCGGATCAAAAGACTTATGCAACAGAGAGACAGAGCCTTTCATCTCAATGACCACATCCGCTACAGGTCACTTCGCAACCGAGTCATCCGCGAAATACGCACTGCAAAGAAGTCCCACTACCCAACCAAATTACAACACCTGAAGCAGACCAACATCAGTAAATGGTATGGTAAGCTTAAAGAACTCTGTGGACTAAACAATAAGACACACCCCCTCCCCTTCCTTAGCCATCTCACTAGTGTTGACGCAGCTGAGCGAACAAATAACCATTTCGCTACTATATGCCAGACGCTCCCACGGCTTGACACAACCACTCTCCCTGCTTACCTACCAGCCCCCCTTCCCACTGACTTAGTAGAAGAATTTGACGTAGCAAAACGCCTGGACAAACTAAAATTAAAACGCTCTACCACCCCCATTGACCTACCAATGAAACTCTTCAAGGAGTTCTCCCCGGAGCTTGCTAAACCCCTCTGCTCCATCATCAATGCTTCTCTCAGTCAAGCCAGATGCCCAGCTGACTGGAAGACCTCTTATGTATCACCAGTGCCCAAGTCAACCAGCCCACAATCCTTAAATCAGCTACGACCTATTGCAATCACCCCAATACCCAGCCTAATCTGTGAAAGTTTTGTGTTCGACTGGGCTTATGCTGATATTGCAGGAGTCGTAGACCCTCAGCAATTTGGCAACATGAAAACTTCCTCCACCACTCACTGTCTTGTCAGCTTCCTCGATTACATATACCGCCATCTCGAGAAACGAAAAACGTCTGTAGCTGTCGCCTTCATTGATTTCACTAAAGCGTTCGACCTAGTCGACCACAATATAATCATCAACAAAGCTATTGACCTCGGGCTTCGAAGAAGTCTCATACCATGGCTTGCAGACTTCCTCAGTGACCGACGCCAAGCTGTACGCTTCCGAGGGGCTGTCTCCACCTTTCAGTCACTCACCTGTGGCGTCCCCCAAGGCACCAAGATGGGACCACTCTGCTTCCTTATGCTCATCAATGATGCCCTAAGAGAAACCCCTGCTCGCTGGAAATATGTCAACGACTCCACCATTGGGATCAGCGTCAACAATTCTGCTCCCAACTATACGGCCCTTCAGGATTTATTGAACAGTCTCCAAAACTGGGCCACCAACAACCATGTCACCATCAACCATTCCAAGACCATGGTTATGCACATCAACCTCTCCTCCGACATTGTCCCACCTCCTTCCATTACTCTAGGTCCGAACACACTCCAGGTTGTAGATTCCACGAAGCTCCTCGGCGTCACCATAGACAACAAACTAAATTGGAAACCACACGTCAATGAAGTTGTCAAATCCTCCAGTTTCCGTCTCCACCTCCTCCGCCGACTCAAGTCCCTCGGAGTTCCTGCGCACGAGCTCCTCAGTGTTTACACAACATTCATACTTCCCAAGCTCACCTATGCCTCCCCCACCTGGTCTTCCTCCCTAAATGCCACACAACGTAAACACCTAGAAAAAGCGCAAAAGAGGGCATGCAAGATTATTCTCTCCCCCTCCTACTCCACATATCAAGAAGCGCTCAACACACTGACCCTTTCGACTCTCACTGACCATCACCACGACCTCATCTGCAAATTTGGTAAGAAGCTTCTACACCATCCCCGACACCGGCTCCTACTACCACCTGAGATCCCTTGTCCGAGAATTGCTGTTCGACACCACAACCGCATCCAGCCCATACGTGCACGAACTGATCGCTATAAGAACAGCCCAGTCCCAACCATTGTAAAAATTATCAATAACTTGTAATACTGTAACACTGTCACTATGTTGAAATGAACTGTAGTTTGAGCTTTTCCCCATCTAAGTTATTATATGTCTTATTTGTGTCACTTATGTTACTTGTATATTATTTGTAATTCGTAACCCATTCCCCAAATATGTAACTGTATATTTTCAGCCTTCTGGCTGCCAAGCTCTTTCAATAAACCGTTAATTATTATTATTATTATTATTAAACACACACACAACAAACGTCAAGGTTGTTCTTTAGCCTACACAATCGTCCTTCTTGTAATCAGTAAACGAGTCTCCATAAACACGTAATGCATTAAAAGCACAATTCCTTTATACAGGTTATATTAAGGAGACAGGTTGTGTTTTGGTGTCATGCCGTATGTTGTGTGCGAAAACTGCTGAGCCACCGTGATTTGGCAGATATGATCGCGTCAGAGAGAAATAATGAGTGAGTTATGGTGGTATAGTGAGGGTGAGGTGTGGTGGTGGTGTAGTGAGGGTAGTGAAGTATGGTGGGGTAGTGAGGTGTGGTGGTAGTGTAGTGAGGGTGGTGAAGCATGGTGGTATAGTGAGGTGTGGTGGTGATGTAGTGAAGTGTGGTGGTAGTGTATTGAGGGCGGTGAAGTATGGTGATGTAGTGAGAGTATCAGTCATTTTAACAAGACATAAATGATTAATAATAATAATAATAATAATAATAATAATAATAATAATAATAATAATAATAGTAATAATAATAATAATAATAGTAATAATAATAATAATAATAGTAATAATAATAGTAATAATGATAATAATGATAATAGTAATAACAGTAATAATAATAATAATAATAATAATAATAATAATAATAATAATAATAATAATAATGATAATAATGATAATAGTAATAATAGTAATAATAATAATAATAATAATAATAATAATAATAATAATAGTAATCGTAATAATAGTAACAATAATAATAATAATAATAATAATAATAATAATAATAATAATAATAATAAAAGACTGTAACCCAAACAAAATAGCATTATATTTCATTGTAGGTAAACAGTGAAAAAACATTGCACCAATGATCACAAAACACTAGCTTCAATAGTATCACGGGACCAACTTTCACCATGTAAATAAGTTCCTGTTTCACCACGCTTCAGATCACGATAAGACACCTTCACCGATATACCCAGATACGACTTATCAGTATATTAAGACATTCACAAGCATGCAGAAACCGCCTTACTGACACACCCATAAGACACTCTTACGTGACACTTACCAACTTTCTGATGAGGGTTCACTCCACTCGATACACACTCTCCGACACCCACCTGATGACATTTACAACTCGGTAACACACACACACACACACATGCACACGCACACCCACACACACAGGCACACGCGCACACATGACCAGGGATACAGACGTAACTTCAGCAAGACAAACGAGGCAGGAAAATATGCACGGGTTTTGTCTGACCAGTTCTACCAAGGCCTCACACACTTCTTGGTTGGCCAGTCTAGTGGAGTCCTTGCGTTTTGGCCTGGTGGATACTGTGGAAAACTAATTATAATATAGGTCTCGTGAGTTTACGTAGGTCACGTAGCCCCCACAGCAGCTTCCGTGCTCCATACGTGTCCGTGAAAAATCGCTCACTGCGCGATTCCTCGCGGATACGGAGACGGACACGGAACTGATCAATGGATGCTTCTCAGGCCAGGCATCCATTTGTCCGTGCCAGACAAAACCCGGGCAATTTATTTTCTATTGCCTGCACCCATATAATGTACTCAAGCAGCATTTTGTTTAGGTCATTAAAGATTATTTGATATCATTGTTTTCTTATACTGTATTTGTAACAGTCAGTGTGTGCATACAGACCTCAAGCATATGGCTAGCCGTTGCCTCGGCCATATTGCCTCCCTTCTCTTGCAAACTTTCACCACCGATTCTTCCACCAGGTAGAGTATTTGCTTAAACTGCTCTCTAGTCAGTCTGAAGTAATGTTGAAACTGTTCCTCATCCAGTTCCAATTCCTTCACTAAGTGGTAGTATACACCATGCTCACTCCGCTTTTGGTGGACCCACCACCTATGTTTTCTTTTTTTAGTATTGTGATGGCCTCTGTGAAGGATAATACCGGCCATCAGAAGGAAGTGGCTATACTCTTCTAGTTCTTGACGCAGACGTCGGGACATATTGCCTTGCTGTGACTTTCTGGGAAAGAAGCACACCTCATATGCGGAGTTTTCACGATATATGGATGTTGTACTTCACGAATACACTGACACGGATACGGATGCGGACTCGGACACGGACCACGGATCACGGACAAATGGATGCCCGGCCTTAACCTTTTCTCACATACTCGATTCTTCACTGACACGGATGCGTACGGAGACACGGACACGGACCACGGTCCACGGGCCACGGATCACGGGAAAATGGATGCCCGGCCTAACAATACAACACGAAGGGATTTCATTTGAATCTAGAATACTTGCGTCACTTTTGTAAACAAACATCGCTTGGACAATGGACGAGTTGTCGGTCGGAATTTTTTCGCAAGATGACAGGTCAATAGGTAAAGAAAAAGCTTAAATTCACTATGGTAATGATATTTTGAAATAAATTGTACCAAAAAGTGCAAAAAATAAGGGTTAAAGTAGCTAAAAAGTCACTTGACTGCGAAAAGCTCTGTGATTGGTAGTGACGTCACAGGTTGGCTCGAGTAGACGAGAGGGAACCTGAGGCAGCCAGCTGTGGTGTACAGTAGGTGTTGTTACCAGCAGAAATACAGGATTTGTGGCCATATACAATGTTCAAGGAAAGGACAAAGATTCGTTGGTGCTTCGTGCCAATGTGCAAGAGTACCGACAAATCTTCAACAGGCAAAATATTCATCACAGTACCGAAAGATAAGGTGATATGGAAGAGCCGGAGACTTGCTGCTCGACGACAGTTTCCCATGTCAGTACAGTATCTTGCACCTACTATTGTGAAGTTCATTTTGAAGTGAGTATTAAGTTGATATACACAAGCATACCTTATTTTTTGGTTAAAATAAATTACTGTTCAAGAATCATCGTGTGTATTTACTTTCTGGGTGCCAAGATGATGCAAAAGACCGATAACTCCAACAGGGAAGTTTTCATCACTGTTCTCTATTTCATGTCTGGAAAATGTTTGTTTTCTTCACTGATGTCTATATTTAATGTTGTGGAAGGACTAGGGACGACCATGGCCAGGGGATGGGCTTGAGATGATCAGATAACAGATGAAAATTTAACGTGCTTCATAGCTGGACGGCGGAGTTCTTGATAGTATTCTTCAATCATAGATACATCGACTTCTGGTGAATTTCTTTCATCAGCCTTGATGAACCCTGGACGAAGTTGTCCAACCTTCTCGGCTGATCGGCTCTGTAAATAAATATTATTAGATAATTAATTATGCTTTATTGTGAAACACAGTAATACTATTTTGAATATATAAATATTAACACATTAACTAATTCAATGGATATTAGCTGCCCTACTACAAATTTCATAGTACAGTATAAACATTCCAAACAATATTGATATTATTTTGGTTTTGGTCATCTGGGGAACCTTAAGATTCTAACTATGGGATTAAGTACTTTAAACAATAAGACACATTATCTCTACAGGATATCTGTTGCAAAACATTTTTCGATAGCATAAGAAAATACAGGTTATCGGTTAGGTTTGGTTAGGTTAGGTTATGATTAGTTATAAAGTTAGCTTAACATACATCGGTAAGGGGGGGGGGGGGGCAGTAATTAAAAACTAGTGATTTTCGATAGAAATTAATGTATAAGTCGTTCATAATACATCGCAAACAATCAGAAAAAACATAGTCTGTATGTCAACAAAGTACAGGGATGACCAGAACTTAAAATTTACCCAATATCTGTATAGCCTATCACGAATCTAAGCATCCAAATACTTATGGTAGTTAAAGTAAAATTTTACCCATTAATTAATATGAATGATGATATATCCCAGTGGTTCATAAGTGAATCATCAAAACAATAACAGCTCTATGTTGTCATGTTTACTAGGGTGTGTCAATTTTGTCAACATGTTAAAAATCAAATTTGGTAGTCAAAATATTGTGCCTCTTTATGTCTAAACTTGAGATTAGCAAACAAAAATGAATTGAAATAACCCTCACCTACATCAATTATACCTTAAAGTTTCAAATATCAGTATTTCAACAAATTAATGAGACTTGATTAGATTTATTCACTTGATATTAACTAATCTCATGTAAGCATATGGATTATGGAGTATTTTATGGTTCTATAGCTTGTGTACAATATGCATGTCAGAACATGAACAGGCTCTCCGTGTGGGACAGTTTAATTCTTGTTTTGACTTATACCAAGCGTGAGGATAAGGCGCCAGGCTCACTCTCCTTCTAGATATCATAGACGGTGGTTTGCTCTCATTGCACTTGCACCTACTCTACCAGACGAATTCTACATTTTAATTATTGTAAGTAGGGCATATTGATTGTCGCAGTTACTTATATCATTGTATAAAACATTATGTTCTAAGAAATTATTATGTTATTTCTGTTACAGCATTTTTGATAAACAAATTGATATTTTTTGAAACAACAATTGAATTATGAAACATTGAAATATTTTTCTATTTGTCAGATAGTGTGAAGATGTCAAAATTGAAGACAAGAAGTCAGTTGTCAACCCACTTGAGCCTGCTAGTTGGTAAAGGGAAGGAGCTTCCTGTATCAGAACTTCCAACAGTGAGAGACATGCTAAGATTAGGGTTACTCCTTCGAGAAAAAAATGCAAAGGACAGAAGGAACTATACAGATAAAGAACTCATAAATGACATGATAGTCCCTCTTCTGCATCAATGGACAAAAGCTAATGCACTATTCAAACCACCTGTGATTAATCAGTGTCGAACTATTGAGCAAAAACTAACGAAATTATGGCACAAAGCAGTTGAAACATCACTTGGTAAAGGAAACTTGGCCAGGAAAAATGAATTTCTGCACACACTTGATACTCTGTTTGACCTGCAAGTGCTCCATACAATTATGTTCTGAATCCAACTGTTCTCACTCAGGTAAGAGAGAAAATAATTCCCACATTGATTGTGGTTGTCCTCGTGAAAAGAAGATCCCTGTTTTAGAGCTTGAATTTATAAAGGCACAGAGGACAAAGGCAGAAGGCCAAGGAAGTATGCAAATGGGTTCAATAGATTATTCAGAAACAAAGAAGCAGATTGCTAATGCCAAGAAGAGAGAACAAATCAGAGAGAGGGAACAAAAGAAGAAAATGAAGAGTGAAGAAGCCATCCAAAGAGAGGAAGAGCTGTGTCAAGATGTTTATCACTTCTTTGATAGTTCTTCTGATGAACAGGAAGCAACATCAGATGATAGTTCCAAAGAGCCATCTGAACCTTTCCCAAAGAAAATGAAATACAACACAAGAAATATTTCAAACATTGCTTTAGCTAGTATTTGCCACCATGCTGGACTTCGTGAGGCTGCAGAAATTGCAACTGCCGCTTGGATAGATGCAGGCCTCATCAGCCGAGAGGATGTATCTTTGGTGATAGATCATAATATAATTAGAAGAGCACAAGAAAAAATAATGAAGGAAATATCTGATCAGCATGAAAAAGATTTAAGCGAGGGAGGGCTCTCCTGTCTTTTGTTTGATGGAAGAATAGATGACACAAAAGTTTTGCTAGAAGTAGAGGGAGTGAACTTGATGGTCCTACAAAGAGCAACAACAAGTGGTCAGGTCCCCTTGGCATCATGCTGGATGAAGCAACACAACTAGAAATAAATACAACCTTTCCAAAGGTCGAAGTTGGCCCTCCCCTTCCGGCGTTGTCTGAAGGAGTCATCAAAGATCTCAGCACAGATCAATCCTATGCTTAACGTATTGCCCAAGCAATAAGATCAGGAGAAGTGCCTCAGTCATTGGCTCTCTTGGAGATTGGACCTGTCAGTCACAGCCGTTGGTTAACTACAGCTCTTCGTTTCTGCAGGATTTGGATTTCCAAACACGAATTGAAGGGCAAAGTGCTGAAGAATTTGAGGTTAATTGTTGAATTTATTATTGGAGTTTATCTTCCCCAGTGGTTTAGTGTGAAACTTAATCCTATGTGGGTGGATGGGCCCAATCACCTTTTGTTTCAATTGCAGCTAGTAAGAACACAGAGGAAGGTAGTGAGGGACATCGTGTTACCTGTGGCAAGAAGGTCCGCTTGGTATGCTCGATCAGAAGCAGTTTTGCAAGCAATGCTTTGCAGTCAATGTACCAATCTCCGAACCGAGGCTGTAGAAGTCATTCTAAAGATTAGAGGAACGCCAATAGATGACGACCAGTTGGGAGACTGTTCGTTTCATTCAAGAAAAGTTCCCCCAATAAACGTCAATGCCACCAAATTGTCAGAATTGGTTGACTTGAGTTTGGAAGTCTTAGAGCCACCATTGACAACAAGTCTAACTACCCAAGAATTGAGAAACCTTAAAGAGACTCCAATGCAGGTGCCAAAGTGGCCTTCCCACACTCAAAGTGTGGAGAGATGTGTGAAAATGGTCACAGAAGCAGCGGGCCATGTTTACAGCCACGAGAGGCGAGAAGGTTACATCAAAGCACAAATAGCAAGCAGACTACTGATGACAAGAAACCAAAGCAAAGAGAGTATGAAGGCATTGGTTACTTTCAAATAGACTACGGATAATAAAATATAATAATTTGAAACTTGAAACAGTAACATGTGTGCAAACGCTGGTTATGTTATAAATTCACAAATATGTACATTTAAAAATCCATTTGATGTAGGTAGGACTTATTATAAAAAAAAATTTATGCCAGAATATTGTTTTGCATGCTTAAAGACTACAATAAATTGCTACCAAATTACTCGATTTTCAATTTAGCCAGTTCACCCCCTAAATTGACACACCCTAATGTTTACCCAGCATCAGGCATTCTCAAAACAAAGTCCAGACAATGTCATTACTTCTAAATTGACTCGTATCTCCATCTAGTACTGATATACTCTGTAAATGCACTAAAAAAAAAGTCTACCAGGTAAGAATACATGACAGCTGAGTTGGTGTCAACATGGGAGTTTTTTACGTCCATAAGAACATAAGAATGGAGGAAACTGCAGCGGGCCTACTGGTCCATAATGGGCAGTCTCATTTACACCCAATCCCCATCGCTCATATATCCATCCAACCTATGTTTGAAGCAGCTCTTCACGGCACATTTCTTCACTTACGAAATGTCCATGACTTAGACCACACAAAAAACAACCATAAAACTTACCTGAATGTGGCATTTGGGGTCTGAAGAGGTCATCCTCTGTACTACCTCCGACTGCAGGGGTGAATTTGATAGAGAGCGTCGTCTGCAGGGTAGGTGCTGACGTCATTGCAAATGGCGGCCCTGTTTCTAGAGAAATAAACTTATCTCGACTATTATAGCAGGACTTTAAACTTTTATTACACATTATATATACCGTATCACTCTACGGACGTGGCAGAGTGTATCTCTTGTCTTTACCCAGAACCGACAACTCTTCCATTCAATCGCACACCAAATTTCCGTGATGGATACTGCTACCCACAATCGTTTCTTTTCCGTCTTGGTCTTCTTTAACATGACCACACACCTCACTAAAGTGGTTAATAGCTGCCATAGCAACATACAGTGAAGCTATCCTACTCTCCAGCTGAGCTCAAACTAGCCCGCTTGGTTGGCTGTTGTTTTCGCCAGTGTGACCAGTGTGCGGATCGTACCGTTGACTTAGTCCCTGTGGATGAAATGCTATCGTGGAAAACAGTATAGCACGGAACGTCTCAGTGTGATCGTAGCTTTAGATGAAGGTAGGTGGCGGCAGGTGTTCTGGCTCAGGTGTCTTATGGGCGAGTACATGCTGTGGGTGTGTATACTGTACTACACCCATAGGTACTACACCCATAGGTACTACACCCATAGGTACTTCACCCATAGGTACTTCACCCATAGGTACTACACCCATAGGTACTTCACCCATAGGTACTTCACCCACAGGTACTACACCCATAGGTGCTACACCCATAGGTACTACACCCATAGGTACTACACCCATAGGTACTACACCCATAGGTACTACACCCATAGGTATTACATCCATAGGTACTACACCCATAGGTACTACACCCATAGGTACTACACCCATAGTATGTGTTTTATAGTTGTAGAATTATTATGGTGTCATTTTTACAACGTTTCTCTTCCTCCCTCAGCCACTGTCTTGCCCCAATATACAGCACATCGATAAAAGACCATTTTTCTTTGGGGATAATAAAGCTTTAAGTGTTGCTTTATGATGTCATGTACACACACACACACACACACACACACACACACACACATTACTAAAGATAATCATAACGGATAAATTTAACACTTTCATAGAAACCTCAACCTAACTTAACCTAACCTAACCTAACCTAACCTAACCTAACCTAACCATAACTTAACCTAACCTAATATTTTGTATAATTTGGCTATCGTATGGTGGTAAACGGCGATTTAAATGAAACATATTAATTATTTTTACCATATACAAATCATTTCCATTAAGTTGTAGGAATAAAAAATATAAAGTTATCCCTCTTTTAAAGCTTAACGTGTGTGTGTGTGTGTGTGTGTGTGTGTGTGTGTGTGTGTGTGTGTGTGTGTGTGTGTGTTGCCCCTAACCAGAGCTCCTTCCATTTTATACAAGTGCTAAATAAACATCATGGTGTATTTCTGTCACTTACCATTTTCTGCCGTTACTCCAACTGTCAGTAATACTTATGGCAAGATTAAGGTTCTTCGTCCGTCACTGCTGCTATCATAACCTCCTCACAGATGTCGAGCACGTCGTGAACACCAGTGAGTCGTGTAGGTGTGTAATCTCCTTCCCTCTCATTTACCAGCAAATTCTCCACCAAGACGAAGGTAGAATAGCAACGATTTGATATGTGGGTTTACAGGATGGAGAGTTGATTATATATAGTGCATGAAGTTTGTCAATCATTCTCTGACTTCACACAGGAGAGAAGAACGCGAATTTCCTCACATTTGAAGTCTGTCAATCATACTCTGACTTCACACAGGGGAGAAGAACGCGAATTTCCTCACATTTGATAGTTCTGGGAAGAGTCGGAACCCTCTTACTTAATGTGTTTCATAAAGCGTAGCGTGGAGAATCAAGTACTGTAGCGTTTACAGGTTCTAGCCCTCACTCTCAGTTACGTGTGTGTGTGTGTGTGTGTGCGTTTCCAAACATGAACAACCTATCATTATGGACCATCAGCCTTGTCTGACGAAACTGTACACATACACACTGTATTTTCCGTCACACCTCGTTTAATGAAAGAGAGAGAGAGAGAGAGAGAGAGAGAGAGAATGATGATGACTGGTATAGCACTATCTTGGCGCGTATAACACAAACAAACTCTATCCAGGTCCGTGCTCAGAATCAAGCAATAGAGGAAAAGTGTGAGGGAGTGGAGGGTAGGGAGCGATGGAGGGAGGGAGGTAGAGGAGGGGATAGGTAGGGGGGAGGGGGATAAGGAAGGGAGAATAACAATGTGGGGGGGGGTGGGGCTCTCGTATTGGTGTATCCTACTTGTAGACTCGAGGCAGTAAAGTGAGTTCGTATTTTTCTGTGTTTTACTTTCGTGGTGGATTATGTAACACGAGTGATGGCAGCTGTCATAACTGCCTCTTAGGCCTCTTGTATGTCGTCTGTTATTGCACTTAGGGTTTGTTTAGCTCTTCTATAATTGGTAGGAAAGGTGTATAACAATCACAAGTAAACAACAGCAGGGACGCAGATGTTAGCTTAATTAGGCAGATTTAACTCTTAATTCACGTTATGATTCAGAAAGTTTGTTCAGAACCACCAGCGAAAGTAATATTTTGCCGACAAATTCAAAGTATAATATACAGTATATATATATATATATATATATTTTTTTTTTCCCGGGGATTAGCCCACCCGGGCACAGGTCACTAACCCACATCGAGGCCTGGGGGGCGAAAATGCAATAATAATAGTAATAATAATAATAATAATAATAATAGTTCATAGTAAATAAAATTTAAAATAAAAAAAAAAAATAAAATATTAAAATAATAATAACAACACTGTAATAATAATAATAATAATAATAATAATAATAATAATAACAATAATAAAGAACCATAAAGAAATACAAAATTAAAAAAAAGCTAAATAGTGAGAAACGATATACAGTATGTATGTTGTGTTGTCAACCTAAGAGAAACAAGTGAGACCCTGCAATTGTGTGTAAATGAGGCAGAAAGTCAGATCAGCAACCTGGGACTTGGTCACAATTTTCGTGATGCCATATGGCAGCAGGGTCTACCTTTAGACAACACATGATGCTTCCAATACCTTCCCAGGCGGTAGTACCTCCCTGTTTGGTAGCTGCTTACTCCCTTTACTGAGATTATCCTCACAGGCGGCTCTTATCACTAAAACAAACGACCCATGGCTAGTTACCTCGTACACACCCACCTCCCCACCCCCACCTCCCTCTCTCCCGCCCCAGACAACCATACAGACACAACATGAAGAGGTATATGGAATGCGACTTTACCTGGCAGCCAAACTTTCGCCCCGTCCATGGGATCGTAAATCTCTCGGTATCACTAATATCAACTCTACTTCCACGGGTAACCACACTACTACTACTACTACTACTACAACTACTTCTCGTGTTACTACTTATACCACTACAACTATATAATAACTACACTAAACACACGCTCAATTAATAAGTAACGAACACTGTAAACAAACTTCCTCAGTACACTAATAACTAAACTACAATGCTAACTCATCTCGCTTCTACCACAACACCGCCTTACACCAAACCACCACCCAGGTTAAAATTACAAGCTGTTTACCTCTGTTAGGAAAATAGTTCACGGGGGAAATTACAGATGGAGGAGGATAATTATAGTTTAGAAGAGGCGGAAATCATAGAGTTATGTGGAAGTTCTGATGAGTCAGCAAATTGGTCTTATAGGGCCCCTCAGTACTACACTTGTGGCCCCTCAATACTACACTTGTGGGACCCTCAGTACTACACTTGTGGGCCCCTCAGTACTACACTTGTGGGCCTCTCAGAACTACACTTGTGGACCATCAGTACTACACTTGTGGCCCCTCAGTACTACACTTGTGGGACCCTCAGTCATACACTTGTGGGCCCTTCAGTACTACACTTGTGGGCCATCAGTGCTACACTTGTGGGACCCTCAGTACTACACTTGTGGGCCCCTCAGTACTACACTTGTGGGCCATCAGTACTACACTTGTGGGACCCTCAGTACTACACTTGTGGCCCCTCAGTACTACAATTGTGGGCCCCTCTGAACTACACTTGTGGACCATCAGTACTCCACTTGTGGCCCCTCAGTACTACACTTGTGGGCCCCTCAGAACTACACTTGTGGGCCATCAGTACTACACTTGTGGGCCCCTCAGTACTACACTTGTGGGCCCCTCAGCACTACACTTGTGGCCCCTCAGTACTACACTTGTGGGACCCTCAGTACTACACTTGTGGCCCCTCAGTACTACACTTGTGGCCCATCAGTACTACACTTGTGGCCCCTCAGCACTACACTTGTGGACCATCAGCACTACACTTGTGGCCCATCAGTACTACACTTGTGGCCCCTCAGTACTACACTTGTGGCCCCTCAGCACTACACTTGTGCCCCCTCAGTACTACACTTGTGGCCCCTCAGCACTACACTTGTGGACCATCAGTACTACACTTGTGGCCCATCAGTACTACACTTGTGGCCCCTCAGTACTACACTTGTGGCCCATCAGTACTACATCTGTGGCCCCTCAGTACTACACTTGTGGACCATCAGTACAACACTTGTGGGACCCTCAGTACTACACTTGTGGGCCCCTCAGTACTACACTTGTGGGCCCCTCAGAACTACACTTGTGGACCATCAGTACTACACTTGTGGGACCCTCAGTACTACAATTGTGGGCCCCTCAGTACTACACTTATGGGCCCCTCAGAACTACACTTGTGGCCCCTCAGCACTACACTTGTGGACCATCAGTACTACACTTGTGGCCCATCAGTACTACACTTGTGGCCCCTCAGTACTACACTTGTGCCCCCTCAGTACTACGCTTGTGGGCCATCAGTACTACACTTGTGGCCCATCAGTACTACACTTGTGGGCCCTCAGTACTACACTTGGGGCCCCTCAGTACTACACTTGTGGCCCCTCAGTACTACGCTTGTGGCCCCTCAGTACTACACTTGTGGACCATCAGTACTACGCTTGTGGCCCCTCAGTACTACACTTGTGGTCCATCAGTACTACACTTGGGGCCCCTCAGTACTACACTTGGGGCCCCTCAGTACTACACTTGTGGGCCCTCAGTATTACACGTGTGGGCCCTCAGTATTACACTTGTGGGCCCATCAGTACTACACTTGGGGCCCCTCAGTACTACACTTGTGGGCCCTCAGTATTACACGTGTGGGCCCTCAGTATTACACTTGTGGACCATCAGTACTACACTTGTGGCCCCTCAGTACTACACTTGTGGACCATCAGTACTACACTTGTGGTCCATCAGTACTACACTTGTGGCCCATCAGTACTACATTTGTAGCCCCTCAGTACTACACTTGGCACCCTCATTACAATAGAGCTCAACATAGAATATTTTTATCCTTTTAATTATCAGTATAAAAATAAGATCAATTAAATACTAAACAACTGTAATGACTCTTCCGATGTATGTGTTTGACAACCAATCAACTGCCTTGTTACAAACTGACTCTAGTCCTCAGTTGCAGCCATCGAGTAAAACTTATTACAGATTCTGTTTTTTTCGTTGGTGTAGAAAGTGTGTGTGTGTGTGCGTGCGTGAGAAAGATGGTCACCTCCCTTGCTCGTTACAGGTGCAATCTTCTTTCGTTTATTGTCTGATATAAACCTGCATGTCTAGTCTCCTCCTAAAGTTTCCTTCATGGTAATCCAATTATTTTCCTCATTGTCTTCCCTTTGTTTTCCCTCATTGTTTTCCTCTCGTTTATTTATTTAATTTCTTTAGTCGACCATATCAGGAAAGACACAAAGCATAACTGATATATCTGATAATATTACTCCCTTACTCATGTGTTCTATTCACACTGTCAGTCAACTATGTCATAAAATACTGGTAATTAATTAAGGTTTCCCAATAACAATTTTTGAAGACCCCAGAGGCATATCAAGAAATTAATTATCCCTTGACATAAAAAAAATAATCTCTCATGGGAGGGAGCGAGTGGTCTTTAATTAACTTGATGTGATGAGTCTTTGGTTGTGATGATGATGCGAAAGTAATCTAAACCGATTTTTCTCTACAGGCGGTCAGGCAGCTCTTGCGTAATGTGTCACGTTCACCTCAGTTATTACGGGCTCAGGTGTGAAGGTGTTATGACATCATGGCGAGACTTAATGGCCACCCAACCTCTGAAACTTAACTGTGTATTTATTCTTGTGAGGCGCTTAACCATTCCAGTTTATTAACCAGTAAAGTTATCGACTAGTTTGGGACCTAATTTCTTCTCTTTGATGGTAATTTACTTTATAAACTCTCTATTTCTGTCTCTGTTTATAAAGTGGATTAACTTCGAAGAGTAAAAG